>RJWJ010044318.1:0-12223 GCA_004363605.1 Indri indri | reverse complement strand
TTTTTTTTTTTTTTGAGGCAGAGTCTTGCTCTGTCACCCCGGTTAGAGTGCCGTGGCATCATCATAGCTCACAGCAACCTCCAACTCCTGGGCTCAAGCGATCCTCCTGCCTCAGCCTCCCGAGTAGCTGGGACTACAGGCGTGTGCCACCATGCCCAGCTAATTTTTCTATTTTTAGTAGAGATGGGGTCTCACTCTTGCTCGGGCTGGTCTCAAACTCCTGAGCTCAAGCGATCCTCTCACCTCTGCCTCCCAGAGTGCTGGGATCACAGGTGTGAGCCACTGCACCTGGCCTGTATTCCAGGTTTTTTTAAAAAAAGTATTCTTACACAAAGCAAGAATATCACATAGGTAGTTATTCATGCTCAAATATTCAGGACACAAGGAGAGCACAAAGAAACTTCACAGATAATTAAGCAACTACACTACATTAGCAATTTCAATCTTTTCCTCTCAACTGAATCTTTCGTAAGGTGAGCCAAAGCACCATGGACCTCTCCCAATCCAGCTGACCTCTGGCCTGCAGGGTGGGCCCCGCGGCCCAGCTCCCCACACGTACCCTGAGATGGCTGTACCCGCTCCCAGCTCTCCTGCCAGGAGACCCCAAGACAGTCGGCTCCAGGCAGCAGGCTCTCAGGGGGTGACCTCACTCCTGGGGTGCAGAGTATAAGTAGCCTGGCGATGGCCGGGGTGGGGGGAATGCGACCCACATGGCCCACGAGAAGGAAGCGCAGGTCTGTTGGGAGCTCGGGGTGGGGGTGGGGCACCTCCTCCTTCTTGGATTGAAAGTAGCAGCAGCAAGAGGAGAGAACACACCTTCCACTTTCTGCCGCGATGCTGGGAGCTGCTGCAGACTCTGGGAACCACCGGAGGGCAGAAGCGCAGGGGCCACCCCAGGCCCTCAGCTCATGCCAGCTGACGTGCCCCTGCTCCCTAGCACGTCCCGTCGCAGGGTTGGGCAGACCACGTGCAGGGACGTTCTGGGTACTCAAGACACAGATCCCCTCGGTCAGCTCCTTGTTCCAGGGAACACGTCATGTTCTGTGGCACTGTGGTGAGGTAAGGCGGGGAGCTCTGCGTCACGTCACTGCACGGGCTGTCTGGGACATGTAGCCAAAGCACCTGAACTGGCTCACAGCAGCCCCTTGCGACTCTAGTCCCAGCCGTGGGGCAGCTGCCACTCAGGGCTGCTCCGTGGCGGCACTTGGAGCCGTTCCTGTGGCCACGCTCCACACCTCAGGACGACCTGTGCTATTGCACGTGGCCACCAGCTGCCTGCTCTCACCTCAGGCGAGGCCTGCTCTCCACTCCACTCCCTGCCGGGTCTGCTTCCCGACTCACCAATGGGCCATTTCACAAAGCCCGCTCTCTGCCAGCCTCCCACACCTCTCCCTCCTTCGCTCCTCGCGCCGAGCCTGAGGCTGTGCATTACACTCAAAGGAAGAACCTGTTTCCCCCACCAGACCTACCTACCGGGTCCTCCGTTCCTACGTGGGGCTGCCCACACCTCCCGCCACCTGCGGTGTGCGACCACGGAGGCCTTCCTCTCCGACCTGGGCGTCCCCAGCCTGCAGGCTGGGCGAGTGCAGCTCCCGCCACCGTCGACCTGCCTGCCTCTGTCCTGTCCGAGGGCAGCCCCGCCCACGGGCACCAAATACCAACTCCAGCCTGCTCCGGGCTTCTCCCCTGAGACTGCCCGCCTCCCCTCTGGAATCGCCCCCATGGCCCGGGGTCCCCACCTGCCTGTAACAGCTGACCCGCCCCCCACACCTCCTCCTCAAGAACGGCCTCTCTTAACTG
Organism: Indri indri; assembly: GCA_004363605.1. NCBI lineage: Eukaryota > Metazoa > Chordata > Mammalia > Primates > Indriidae > Indri > Indri indri. The sequence continues at coordinate 10,423 of RJWJ010044318.1, read as the reverse complement.
CTGCTTCTCAGAGCCAAGGTCCCTGAGTTGTCTATCCCAGCCGCTCCTCAAGCCTCTGCAGCCAGGGAGCTTGGATGACAATGCTGCCACTCCACCGAGACCACACTGAAGACCTCCAGTGACCTTCACCTTGCAGAAAGCAAGGGTTGCTTCTCTGTCCTGAGCTTCCCGGACCCCCACAGCATCCCATGCAGTTCCCCACACCCTCCCTCTTCAAAACTTTTTATTACAAAATATACTGAAGGAGCCCAGGAAATTTCACCCCAAAATATGACTCCTTGGTATTCTGAACTAGGCCCTTAGAGATTAACAGGCCCTTGGAAAAAAAAAAAACAATAGGCTTCCCTTCCTCTCCCTGTTATCTCAGTGCATTGCAGGAAAAAACACATCAAGAATGCAACCAGGCCTGGCCCAAGTCATTTAAATATAATACCTGTCCCTCAGGAAAATTCAATTTGCACAGAGAATGCTCCATGGCCAATCTGCTCCCCATACATTCATCCGTCCCCTCAAAGAGAACTTCCGCACTCCTCCTCTCCCCTCCCCGACAGAGAGACAGGCACAAAAACACGGAACTGCATGGGACACGGTGATCACTGATTCCCCGATGCGCAGGGTAGATAAGCCTTCCCTACTAATCCACCGCAATCGTGAGTCGACCTTTCAGCAAATGGGGGAAAGGGGAGACTTTGCCCTCACCCTGCAATACTCAAACTACACAAGCACATAGAACAGTTTGACAAATAATAAAAAACGAAGCAATTTAAAGGGTAGGACACTAACACTCATGTACCCAGCTTCCTCGCCCGCTGCCCTGCTACTCCACCGGACGCAGAGAAGAGCGGCCGCCAAGGGGCCGCCAAGGGGGCCGTGTGGTCACCATGGCCCTTTACAAAACAGTTTGCTGACGCCCGCTTTGAACTGTGTCTAGTGAGAGACAGCTAGAGGCAAAGTTCCTCAGTTTTTATTGTCTGAAAAGTCTTTTTTGCCCTCCTTAGTGAAAGATCATTCCTCCAGGTGTGGGATTCTAGGTTGACAGCTGTTTTCTCTCTGCACATCAAAGACACCATCTTCGGGCTTTCGCTGTGCTGACGGCAGTGGCAGAGCGGGACGTGGGGGGCGGGTGGCAGGAGCTCAGAGGGGGACACAGGGTGTTGGGAGCGTGGAGCCGGCCAGCTTCAGCCAGCCAAACTTGGGAAGAAGGAGAAGACCAAACGAATACCGCACAGAGGTGAGGCAAACCTGGAGCACACAGGGAACGGAAAACACGCCCTCATCACGTCACTCCTCCCTACGTCAGGACGAAGTTTAACGAATCCTGAGAAAGCAAGGACAGGGCTTGGGGCAGCGCGAGGGGAACCAGACTCAGACAAGCTGAGTCTAAAGATTGTACAGGAAGAAAAATAAATGAAAATAACCGATGAAATTAAGAGAAAGAGGTGTAAGAGGAGACCCTCGGTCCGCCAGACACCAGGAGGGCTGGGAGCGAGGACAGCACCGACGTGGCCCTGGACGCAGCGTCTGGATCAGGCTGGTCGGCAGGTGCCAGCCAGGCACCCGCTCGTGCGCTGGTGTCGCAGGGACCAAGGGTGCTCGTGGGGTGAGGTGAAGGGCGGAGGCTGTTGTGCACAGGGGAAATGTGTTTCCTCCTTGTCCTCTGGGGACCTGTCCCTCTTCCCAGGGACAAACCGGACGAGCGTTGATGGAGAAGCACAAACGCCCAGAAGCAGACCCGACACATGCAGAACGTGCAGCTCTGTAGTGGATGTGGGATTTCAAACAAGTGGGGAAACAGGTTATTCGGTAACTGCTCTTGGGACACCTCAACAGCCATCCAAAACGGAGTCTGGCTCCTACCTCGTGAAACCCCCCACGATGAATCCCAGATGGGCCATGGATGCCAACACGAGAAAGCAAAACCTGAGCTGAATCAGAAGAAATGGGGAAATAAGCTTGGGGTGGCCTAAGTAAGTCTCAAAACCTAGAAAAGATCAAAACCAAGGCCACGAACGTAGGAAAAGATGCACAACCTCCTAACAGAAATGCTACTTGAAACAACAAACATCAGACTGGCCAAGGGTAAAGTTGGCCACAGTGCGCAGGTCTGGCGTGAGCAGCACCCTCAAATGCCACGGGTGGGAGTGGGAGCTCGCGCAGTCCAGCGGAGCCGACGTGACAGCAGCTACCAAAAGGAGAAACGCAGACACCTTTTGACGAAGCAGCGCCTTGGACTTACACCCATGTTTCCACCCCTGCGCTACCGCGCACAAGCCCAGGCATTCACAGTAGCCTTGTCTGTGGTGGCAATGATAAGGAAAACCCCTATGCGTTACTTAGCACATCAGCCACCTGAGACCCCCACCCCTTACAGAAGACCCGCATCAGCATAATACTAACCTATCACCTGGCCCATCAACAATCTATTACCTGGCACATCAGCATAACACTAAACCTATTACCTGGCGCATCAGCATAATATTAACCTACTACCTGACACATCAACTAACCTATTATCTGGCAGGCATTAACCACTTGACACCCTACCCCCCAGACCACCACAACTTAATAAAAGTGGGAAAAATTGGGTAGACGGGGCTCCGAATTTGGTGGCGAGGCCCCTCTGAGCCCACCGGCGAATAAACTTTGATTCTCCAACTCTCCGTGTGCCACTCGGTTTGTCCTCAGGACCACCCGCTGTAACACTTCCTGTGACAGCAAAGGGTTGGGGATGACCTCGGAGGCCCTTGAGGGGAGAGTGTTCGGTGAAAGGGTCCACTCCACGCCGGACACCCGTGCTGCTCGCCTGGGACAGGATGCTCCCCACGGGCCGGCACAGGACAGACCCTGGCTCATTCCTGCACTCACGTCTCACGTGGACGCATCACTGCCTGTCTGGAAGCGCATTTTCCTGCCTCTACTCTTCTTGCTACGCAGTGGTCTCGTGCAGTTCCCCAAAGGGGGCCACTCAAACAGATTTCCCTAAAAACTTTGTGACAACCAGTATTGTGTTTGGGGTGTGCGGTTTAGGAGACACACAGCAAGCCCGAGAGAGGGGCTGCAAGGCAGGAACAGAACGTGGTCTTCACGGAGTGAAACTCACAGAGCTGCCGTCTCTTCTGCAGCAACAGGACGGCCCACACGGCACTCAGATCCCATCCCAGGAGAGCCACGAGGCGCCTCTGTGAGGTGCTGTGCTGGGAGTGCTCAGGCGCCAGTGGGAGGTGGGGAGACCCTGGGGTCAATACGCTATTAAACCAAAGCGCGGGACTTTCGCTGCACAGAGGCGAGGCAGGTGCTGAGTCTCTGCATCACCTGGGAGTCACTGCGCCAGGCCCACACCACCACCTCCTACCTGGAGACGAGTCGTCCTGAGAGGTGAGGCCAGAAGGGCTAGACCCCAGGTCTAGCAGCTTCCACGTGTCCTGCAGGGAACTGCTGGCAAGTGAAGATGACCTCTGGGTGTGGCGGCCATTTTCCTCAGGGAATTCCTGAGCCTGGGGTGGCTTTGGCTTTGGGGACCTGTTTTCTTTCTGGTGAGCTGATTTGCAGGTCACCGTGGTGATTCTGCGTTGCTTCTACAAATGTGAGAAAAGGCATAATCGTTCTTGGAAGCCGCCCTCTCTCCACCCCGGGGAAACAGCAGGGCTTCCCACCCGCTCCCTCCTGGATCAGTGAGAAGATGGGGCGTGGCCTGAGAGGGGACACCGCCAGGACCCCTGGGAGCAGCTACCAGGGGTGGCAGCACATCCAGGAGAGCCGTCCGGGCTCTAGGAACACAGGGTATGGGCCCTGCCTAAATCTCAGGGCTCCTCTGAACATTTAAAGGATGAAACAATTATAGAACTAAAGCCGCTCGATGAAAAAAATAATAATACAAAATAAAGGACAAAACAGGTCTGGGACAACAGCTGCCCAGTCACGACAGTGTGGATGAAACGAAGGGCACGGGCCCAAAAGGGCCGTGGCTCCAGCTGCATGGAGAGGAGGCCACTGGGGGCCGCATGCGCGTCAGGTGTCCTGGCGTCCTTCCACCGACCTGTCATCCTTGCTGGGCCCACTCGTCACTCGAGATGAAGCCTGCAGTGACAGGTCAGTGGCCAACGCTTGGAGCAAGGCCATCCTCTTTTTTTTTTTTTTTGAGACAGTCTCGCTCTGTCACCAGGCTAGAGTGCCGTGGCGTCTGCCTAGCTCAGGCAACCTCAAACTCCTGGGCTCAAGCCGTCCTCCCACCTTGGACTCCCAGAGTGCTAGGATTACAGGCGTGTGTGCCACCACACTCGGCTAATTTTTTCTACTCTTAGTAGGGATGGGGTCTCGCTCTTGCGCAGGCTGGTCTCGAACTCCTGAGCTCAACGATCCTCCCGCCTCGGCCTCCCAGAGTGCTGGGATCACAGCATGAGCCACCTCGCCCGGCCAAGGCCATCTCCTAAGAAGCCAGAGTGCTCAGGTTCCCAGTTCCCAGCTTCACCCAGTACCCATCTGTACCTGAATGGGCATGGCCACTCCTGCCTCAGGGCCTCGCAGAATACCGTTTCTGCTGACTCTCTGTGTCAAGTGGGGTCGGCTCTTTCCCAGGTATTCAGAAAAACATTCTTTCTTAGCATTGTTAGTATCCTGTTGTGGAAATTTAAATAGAAGGAATTCAAGTGTTCACGTGTCATTGATGGTGTATGCCAACGAGCTTTCACACAAGATTAGGAAGAAATGCCTTCCCCAAATTTCTGGTATTAGGGACTCACTCCATTTGGTGGCAGGCCAAAAGGAAGGGACATGCTTGCCTTCATCTGACAGGCTTCCTGAAGTCAGTCTAAGTTCCTCTCAAATCCTTCCAGGAGACAGCAGGTGCCAACACCGAGCACCTGATCGGCAGGAGCAGCCTCCTCTGCAGGGTCCGGGCAGCCAGGCTCGGCCTGGCCTGGGGCAGCTCCTGGCACTCCTGGGGCAGGGCCCCATCGTCAATCCCTTAGCTGGTGCCAGTCTGCCCACCCTGCGTCTCAACGCTCGATTCCACCCTGCCCTGCAGGGAAGACTGAGAAAAAGCAGCCAAAAGGGAGCATTAAGGGGCATCACTTGAGGGGCGTGAAAGGAAACACAGGAAAAAGCAGGAAGAACCTTGGGCAGCTAGACTCGTGCAGAGCCGTGAGCAGCGGCCGTGGGCAGGGCCCTGGCACCAGCCCCTCCAGCCCTGTGCAGGCGCGCCCACGACCACTGCCACCGAGCTGCGCCTGGCCCACGTTCATTTAACGCTTCGATTTCCACCCGCGTAGCACGTGCAGGTCCTCGCCCTTCACGTGTCCCTCCCCGGGCGCGTGGGACCGAGGGCTCTGGTTCGCACTCAGTGACCTCCTGAAACTCCTCCCTGCGGCTTCTGATCCTGCCCTTTCCTGCTTTTCTCTTGGTTATCTGTCCTTTGCTTATCGATTTGTAGGAGTTCTTTTCTGTATTTTCCTCCTATTTCTTCTATATGGCACCATTTACTATTAGAAATAAAGATGAACCAAAAAAGGGACAGTTTTCTTTTCTTGAGTTTGAAGAGTCACTTCATGGGCTGTAATGAGCACATGACAGTTTTGTAGTTTGAAAGCTCATATTATAAAGCTTAATAAAGTATTTGATATACTAGAAGGAAGCAGAGGTCCAGATTACAACATACGTGTGTCATATAATGGATAACAGGCACATCTGCGTGACGGCTTGGCAAAGATTTCTTCTGACACATGTATTTAGAAGTTTCCCTAATGCAGACGTCAGCACACGACAGCACACAGGCTAAGTCCGGTGCGTTACCTTGTTTTGTACAGCCCGAAAGCTAAGAAGAATTGTTTACATTTTTAAAATACTTGAAAAAAATCTCACGACATGAAAATTTTACGCCATTAAAATCTCCAGGTCCACGCAATCTCACCGGAACACACCCCTGTCCGTCTCTTTACATACGGTCTTGGCTGCTCTCAGGCTGGAGCGGCTTTGAGAAGCTGCAACAGAGACCGTGTGGCCCTTAAGGCCACAAATATGTGCTCTCTGGACCTGTGAGAAAAGTGGGTCAAGCCCTGAGCCAGAGCCGCGCGGATCAACATGGAATATCCCAAAGCATACAGCTGAACAAAAGCAACGTGCAGAAAGAAACACACGGCTGGACATGGCAGATTTTCAAACACCCACTGAGAGAAACAGGAACAGCAGACTCAGGACCTAAGTCTGGAGAGGGTGAGGAAGGGGGAAACACTTAAAGGAGTTTGACTTTGTAACGTTCTGTTTATTAAGTTGGATGATGTAAACACAGGCATGCATTACACTGGTGATTGTATCTTCTTAGAAATCTACGATACTTATAGGAAAAATAAATAAATAGGCTGGGCGTGGTGGCTCACGCCTGTAATCCCAGCACTCTGGGAGGCCAAGGCGGGAGGATTGCTTGAGCTCAGGAGTTCAAGACCAGCCTGACCAAGAGCGAGACCCCATCTCTACTATAAATAGAAAGAAATTAGCCAAACAACTAAAAATAGAAAAAATTAGCCGGGCAAGGTGGCGCATGCCTGTAGTCCCAGCTACTCGGGAGGCTGAGGCAGGAGGATCGCTTGAGCCCAGGAATTAGAGGTTGCTGTGAGCTAGGCTGACACCACGGCACTCTAGCTCAGGCAAGAGAGTGAGACTCTGTCTCAAAAAAACAAACAAACAAAAAATAGGTTAAAAGCATTTAATACCACTAAGAATACAAGAAATTTTTTATTACAGATGCATTTTTAAGGTTATATTGGTAAAGATTTAAGAAATAATACCCAGATGGGTAAAGCTATGGTAGTATATACTTAACGATATAATTTGTGATTTTAAAAAACAGCAGGAAACACATCGAAATGTTACTGGTAACTATGTTTGGACACTGAAAATTGGAGGCTTTTGATATTACACTTATTGTATTTTGAAGTTTCTTCAATGGAAATGCAAGACATAAACAGTGAGCAAACAACTACAGAAAGTATTTCTCAGACGGAGGAGCGGTACCTGCGTTGTGAAGTGGGGACGCTCTCCCACAGGCGGGCCGCGGTCCAGCGGCACCTCGGGTGCCACGCCTGGGCGCTGCGCTTCAGGAGTGGGAAGAAGAGGGTGGCGAGGTGGTTTCCCTGGAAACAAGATCAGGGAGTGTTTGTTCTCCGTGGATACATCATTTCTGGGTTTCTCCTGTGCTGAGTACAAATACTCGAAAAGAACAGCATGTGCCTTTTCAAAACCAGAGTAACTTCTGCTTCCCAGAGGACGTGGGGGGAGGGACACCTGGAGCTGTGACACGCACGGCAGTTCAGCCGAGCCCGCGGACACAGCACAGAGCGCCACCGCCACACACATCCCTCAGACAGCATCTCAAAATGGCAGAAGTGACCGCATTTGTTAACAAACCCAAAGATACTCCCTCCCTGTAGCATATAAAAATAAGAAGCAAAAGTTTAGGCACATAAACTTAAAAATTATGGCTGTGATCAACTCATTCTCTCTCACCAAGAAATGATCTGCACGTCGAATAAAGATCCTTTCATCAACTCACGTTATGTTTTTGTTTTTTTTTTTTTTGAGGCAGAGTCTCACTCTGTTGCCCTGGCTAGAGTGAGTGCCGTGGCGTCAGCCTAGCTCACAGCAACCTCACACTCCTGGCCTCAAGCAATCTTTCTGCCTCAGCCTCCCGGGTAGCTGAGACTACAGGCATGCACCACCATGCCCGGCTAATTTTTTTTTTTCTACATATTTTTAGTTGGCCAATTAATTTCTTTCTAATTTTAGTAGAGGCGGGGTCTCGCTCTTGCTCAGGCTGGTCTCGAACTCCAGAGCTCAAACAATGCGCCCGCCTCGGCCTCCCAGAGTGCTAGGATTACAGGCGTGAGCCACCGCACCCAGCCAACTCACGTTATGTTAAGTGACCTAAAGATCTTGGAAATTTTCCTTTAATCTGACATACCTCAAGACATAATTACTGTTTATATAATGTTTCCTAGAATAACAAATCAATTTGCCTACATTTACTGAGGATCCTAATAAGTTTTTTGGGGGGAGGTTATAACTATTGCTATTTAGCATACTGGAAATTGAGAAAAGTTTTCATTTAGCAACAATCACACCTCGGATAAACCGCACTGGCTATGATATCGCCACCGCGCAGAGCTGACACACTGGAAATTGAGGAGCTTGTTTATCGATCCATTTGAAGGTACCGGTGATGTGGAATCTTGAAGTTAGCTCTGCCCTATGGACCTCCTGAGATGGGTCTGAAAGGGCCAGTTTTCCCAGACAATAAAAGGACCCACGGAAAATGAAATTTGGGCCAGTGGCTCACACCTGTGATCCCAGCACATTGGGAGGCCGAGCTGGGAGGACACTGCCAGGAGATTTCCCTTCCCCAGAGTCCTGACACTGCCTCGCGCCTGACGCGATAAGACAGCAACCGTATGGAGTGTCAGGCATGAACCCGGCCACCGCTTCTCATGTGTGTGTGCCCATCACCTTGCTGCTGTGATGTGAACTGAGCACCTTCCTCGAGCCCAGGAGTTGGAGGCTGCAGTGAGCTGCGATCAGCCTCCCTGGAAGATGGGATGGCAGGTGCCACCGCACCCGGCTTAGGACTCCGCACTTCAGTGGGGAACGGACTTCCCGAAAGGAGACAAGTGGTGTGTGTTTGGAATACATGACGCAAGACCGAAAAGCCTCCTTCACTCTTCTCTTCTCACTCCACTTTCCTCCCAAACTGCCAAGAAATCAACAAGCTTCACGCCAGTCCTCCCCGTGGATGTGGATGTGCACACGCACGCAGTCTTGCACACGCACACGCCCTTTCATGTGTTTGCTTGGCGATCTAAACATGCTCTTGGGCAGGTTGCTGTTTCCATGTGATGACACGACCAGGCCAGTGTCACGTGGGAGGTGGTCAGCAGGCCACGCTGGTCCACAGATTGCACCGGGCCCACAGTGAGACAACACGGAAAGTGAGAGCCAGCCCCAGGAGCTTCTGTGGAGCTGCCATGGCATGTATGGCACTCGACAGATGCACCTGCCCACAGCACCCGCGAGGGTGGGCGGGGTCTCCGCCAGCCGCAGGGGCCGGGCAGCAGTGCCAGGGCTGGATGCCGATGCCCCGAGCACAGTCATTCCCATCAGGCCATTCGCGATTATTTTCTTGCTACTGCAAAGATTTTGCTAAGACTATCCTTCACATTTATCTTTTCTATATCCATCAAAATATCTTTTAAATAGACTTCCAGGAGAAGACTCACTGATTCAAAGGGTCCAAACATTTAAAAACTGGACAGATGCAGCCAAACTGCCCTCCGAAGAGGCTTTTCCAACGGAGATTCCTGCCGACACAGCACGGTGTGTCCCCTGCACCCTCCACACCAAACATGACACTTTTACACCAGAGACACATTTCCTGGAGGCCAAGCGACATCCTCATCAGTCGTGCGGGTTCGTGCTGGACCTGCCTCTGGCCCTGCACCCTGAGCTCTCCCCACGCCTATCACAGGTACGGATTCTTTTTACCTGTCAGGTTTGTTACGAACATTTACCTGGTCTGTTGTCTTTTTTCTTTGATGCCTTTTCCTTAGAGATGCTTTAAAATGTAATGACGTCTAATCTGTGGATCATTAACTTTCCCAGGCCTTGGTGGTTTTAAATTTTTCAGTCTGACTGAGGGGAGCTTTTCTCCCTGAAGATGAACTGAGTCGATGCAGGCACAGCAGTGGGGCAAGGACAGTGAGTTGAACCCCACACCACACACAAAAGTAAACTCTAGATGACCTAAATATCACAATGCGAAACAACATAAGTCTCATAAAACAAGAAAGGACAGCCACGGACGCGGAGGGGAGGGGGGACAGGAGCGACAGCGGTCGCGTGCTCTGCGGTGCTCTCAAGGCCAAGATGACAGATGCTTTCCAGCCGAATGTAAACGGACAAAACTGGTTCAAGAAGAGGAAGAAAAGCCACACAGACATGTCACTGCGGAAGAAAATGAAAAGATAATTTGAAGTCTACCATTAACAAAGGCACCAGATATGGAGAGTTTTATTGCTAAGGTCTCTCTAACCTTCAGAGAGGGCTGCTAACTTGGTCACTAGGGATTCGTGGCTTTCTCTGAGGTTATGAGGCAGCCGGGGAGCAGACCTGGTGAGAGGAGACAGAGGGTTCAGACAGATCTGGGCCTGGAGAGGTAGGCGCTGAGGGAGGCAGGAAGCATCTGGTACCAGCAGGGGCTTTTCTGCTGGATGGAAGGATGAGTGGATGGGTGGGCAGGTGGGTGGATGGAAGGATGAGTGGATGGATAGGTGAGTGGTTGGATGGATGGGTGGGCAGGTGGGTGGATGGAAGGATGGATGGATGGGTGGGCAGGTGGGTGGATGGAAGGATGAATGGATGGGTGGGCAGGTGGGTGGATGGA
>RJWJ010044317.1:0-12240 GCA_004363605.1 Indri indri | reverse complement strand
AGAATGTCCATCCTCTGTCCAACATACATCTGGGATTTGCAATGAAAGAAAGGAGTGTGAATAGGAGAGAGGTAAAATTCAAAATAATAATAGCTGAAAAAAAATCCCAGAATTGAAGAAAGACTTGTGCTTTCAAACATTACATCAAGCCAACAAACATGATAGCGAATGTGCAAAATTAAATATAAAACAAAGAATCTTAAAAGCAACACCCTAAAAAATCAGGCTGTTCTTGGAATGAAAGCACAGAATATATACACAACTCAATATTAGCAACAATAGACAGAAGACACTGGAACAATATTTTCAAAATGCTGGAGAGAAATAACTGTCAAGATAAATTAATGTTTGAGAGTAACAGGAGAAAGAAAGATGTCTTCAGAAATACAAAAATGAAAGAAATTTGGCCAGGCCTAGTGGCTCACACCTGTAATCCTAGCACTCTGGGAGGCTGAGGCGGGAGGATCGCTTGAGCCCAGGAGTTTGAGGGCTGTGTGCTAGGCCGATGCCACTGCACTCTACCCAGGGTGACAGAGTGAGATTCTGTCTCAAAAAAAAAAAAAAAAAAAAAAAAAAAAAAAAAAAAAAAAAAAAAAAAAAAAGAAAGAAAGAAGAAACAAAAAAAGAAAGAAAAGAAGGAAATGTATTAACCTAGGCCTTTATGGAAAGGAGGACTAAAATTATATACTTTAGAAAGAGAAAATTAAAACAGAAAGGAAGAGGCTGCAAATGGCAATGATGAGGCTGTATATGAGGTTTAAGGTGGAGGTGCTGGAGTCAGCTATGCTGTGCAACTAAGAGTAAATTACCTCACCTCTCTGTGCCTCAGTTTCCACATCTGTTAAAAGAAAATAGAAATAATAAAACCATTTACATCATAGGTTTGTTGCTGGCATATAGTATAAGTTCAATAAATGTTGGCTAAAAATAAGTAAATACATTGCTAAATTTAAGATAACATTGATACAAAATGCTAAGATAATTATTTTAAGACTTTAAAAACAATATACTTAAAATAATCTACAAACATAATGTTGGACAATACTATGGTATAAAAATAAGAGGAAATTTGATTATTCTCTATTTTTCTTATACATGGGAAAGGGAGAAAACAAAGAAAATGCAACTAATACTGCAGCAGAGTGAGTGGTCTCCAGCCCGGCAGCATCCGTGTGCCTGGGACCTTGCTAGAAATGCAAATTCTTGGGCCTCGCCCCAGACTTGCTGAATTGGAATCCGCTTTAACCAGTCTCCAGGTGGTTCCAATGCACAATAAAGTCTAGATGCTCTGGTGGAGAAGACAGCAAAGAAGGAGGGAAAAAAGTCATGACAAGTGGAAAACACAAAATGTTCAATAAAACTCCAAATAAATTTAAATACATACCTGTTTTTCTAAGATATCTCAAATTAGATTTAAAAATCAAACTGTATGCTTTTTACAAGATAAATACACATAAGACTAAGGACCCAGAGTGACAGAAAGTAGAAGGATGGGACAGAATCAGATGCGGTAGCTGTTACTGTTTCCAGGCGTTGCCCACCTTTCTCTGAGAGAGCATCAAACCTTCTCCGGTAACGTGCTTCTGTCGACAGAATCCAGAGCGGTGACGTACACTGCATCGGAATTTTAACAGCGTTACATGGGTCTGCCTTTGCTTTAATCCCTTCGCCCTGAGACTGGGATAGAGTCTATCCCTTCCGCCTGGTCCCAGAATGAGAAAATCTGGAGCGGAGTTGAAGTTGACCTACATCCAACAAGGTCAGGAGCAAGAAATAAGCATTTTTGTTATAGAACTCCTCTGAGATTGCAAGGCCATTTCTTACCACGGCATAATTTAAGTAAAAGTTGATTGATACAGAAAAATATGACAAAAGCTAACCAAAGAAAGTTGGTATAATAGAATGAGGTTTTTGAAGTTAAAACATTTATTAGAAATAGAGTCTAATAATCCTCTGCCCTTAGAGACCTAACTAAACAGTTTCAAAAGAAAAATGATATGCCGATAGTTTACAAGGGAGAAATTGGCCCAACGCATGAAGGAAATGGTAAATCCACCAACTTGATAGGAGATTTTCATCTATGTCTCTTATCATTTTGGAATTAGGTTCTGATTCCACCAAACCTAAGATACAAATTAACCAAAATATATTATCGTGGTTGAGAGCATAGACTGTTCGACGCCTGAGTCTTCACATGCCGCGTGAATTACTTGGCAGGTACTTGAAACTCTTGTGCCTCAGTGGCATCATCTGTAAAATTGGGAAACTAATAGTGACTATCTCTTAGGGTTGCTGGGATGCTTACATGAGTTAATACATGTAATATAAACTTCTTAGAACAGTACCTGGCACACCGTGAATATTTTTATAATAGCAACTATTGTTGTAATGTTTAGAATGTTGACTGTAACTGCTACTGCTATTACAGTTGCTATTAGTATTATAGCATGAGCGTATTTCATTTCAAAGCAGCATGAAAAAGACATCAAAGTCAAGAATTGCCTTTTATTCACTAATTTTCCTGATCAAAAAATAAGGAGTCCCTCTGCTCCCTTAATTCTGCTGCTTACATCTGCGAGTGGCAGTTCTCTCTATTCCTCCATTTATTTCATAAATGGAAACAAATCTTTTTCTGGTGTTTTTTTCCTCAATATTTCAGCATACAGAACAAGCTAATATAGAGAAACTCAAAATGCTTCATTTTTGCATAAATAACTTTCTTATCTCAGTAAGGAAAAAAGTTCATTGGTAACTGGTTTTTCAATGATTCGTGCCTCTCAATATTCCTGGCCATAGCTTGGAGCAGCGACAGAAGTGAGTCTGCACGTCATTAAACGCTATCCCTTCATAGCCCATAGGCAGTGAAGACTCTCCCTTAAGAGTTACAGCATAGCTTTGTGTAGTTCCCTTAAGACGGATGTTTTAGTCTACTCTAAACATTTGAAAACACATTAAAACCAAATACAGGCAGTTAGAAAACTTTCTTCACACCCCGTAATCAAATGGTAGAACTATGTTAATATTTGATCACTGCATCTGATTTTGCTGCCACGGAATCTTCAAGGTAACGGGCTTCTGGCACCCTGAACTCACTCGGTGTGTTCTTGGCTGCTCTGTTATTTAACCTTCTCGGACAATGGATGTTGTCTCCGCCCTCTGACGTGTTCATAAGGAACAAGCAGCATTTCAGTCTTTTCTATTACATGAGATGATTTAAAAAGTCACTACTGTCCACACCCACATGCAATCATCCAAAGAACTCACAACCAATTATTAAAACAATAGTGCCCATTAGAAAAAGATGAAATGACCAAGAAAGTACTAAAAAGAAGGCTACCTGCTGTCATTTCGCAAAAGTAAGACGATGTTCAAATAATAATATATCATGTGTTTCTGCACGATATATTTCTTTATGTTTTTATTTCAGAATTAATCCTTTGGAAAACTGGACATTGCTCAGATTTACCAACTGAATCAGGTTAATTAAACAGCCTGAAATAAAGTCAAGGGCACTACGGGCGTGGGCAAGCAGGTCGTTACACGTAGCGATGGGGGTGGAGGGTCAGGACGGCGTGTTTGACTCGTGTTTTACAGCCATAATGCGTTTTGCAACGTCTTAGAAAAAGGCTAAAAAGGACTTTCATCTGAGTGGACCTGTAATTATTTGCTAGGACATTATTACTCTGAACACTGAATAAATGTTAGATTTTAAATATTATTAGATGGCAATCTGAAATCCTGGTGTGTTATGATGAGCAGCGAATCGTCAACCTGCTCAGTCTATGGATGCAAATGTTCTGGACGTGTCCTCCCAGCTTTGCAACCAGAGGAGGTGCCTCTGCATCATCAGGTCTGTTTGGAAAAGGCTGCGATGCATGTCAGAAGCAAATGGGGCCCCAACTTCCCTCCTTGCCGAAGGCCACCCCTCACTCTTTTCAAGCTAGTTTCTGCACATCCGAAACAAACCCTGGGCGTGGCAGCCTGTGATGTGCACATATTGTTCATAATTGAGGACATAGACTTTACTCAATTGCTAAATGTGTTACCTTTTATTTGAAGGAAAGCAGGATGCAAGTGTATCTGTGTGTATTCATTCAAATAAAAGTTAACAAATGTAAAATTTCCAACAACTCGTAAATTTTTACTCTAATATACAAATCTCAGAAGGCTAACCATCTTCTCCCATTGTTTGTTTTATAATGGTACGTGCTAGTTCAGGTTGTTGACCATTTTTTTTTTCTCAGATTGGTCTTAACACAACTACTAAAATAATTTCATGTTTCCGTCTCAAATGATATATTCAGCAGGACTAAAATTTTATGAGGGATACCTCCATTACCTAAATTGGACACATTTTGCGGTATTCACACTGACCTCATGGAACACTACACTCTTTTTCCTATTTATGGCGGAGACATCTATTCATCTATACTTGATATTTCTTATGCTTGAGTTACACATTCAACTGAGGAGAGAGCAGATGGAGAAAGTCTGAGGAGGTGGGAGTGGCACTTCGAAATGTATCAGATTATATGCTGTCTTAGTCCATTCAGCCTACTGTAACTAAAATACCATAGGCTGGGTATATAAACAATGACATTTATTTCCACAGTCTGGAGGCTAGGAAGTCCAGGACCAAGGCACCAGCAGATTCGTGTCTGGTTCACAGGTGGCCGTCTTTTCTCTGCGTCCTTGAACAGTGGAAAAGCAAGGGATCTCTCTGGGTCTCTTTGATCAGGGCACTAATCCCATTCATGCTGGCAGAGCCCTCCTGACTTAATCACCTCCCCAAGGCCCCACGTCTTAATACCACCACCTTGGGAGTGAAGCTTCAGCATTTGAATTTGGGGAGGACATAAACATTCAGTCCTTGATTATGCATGAGCACTTAATTAAGGAGCAAAAAGAAGAAACCGTTGGCATCTCCTAGAAAAGAAACTCAAGTTGAGAAAGTGTAAGTAACTCACTCAGGAGCACCTGCGAGGAGTGGTGGCGCCCTCTTTCTATTATACTCCGTAATAGCAATCCAAAGTTCCTTTACGTGTCATGGTCAGGATAATAGGCCTAAAATTTAGTTCATTCTTTTCAGAGAATATCAAAATGTAACATGATCCATGATCATCTAGTCAATTTTGGTTTTCCTACCTAAGAATTCTTTCTTAAAATATGACTTTAATTTACTCGATTTAATTTTTAAACGGAATAAAAACACAGATGCAATGTAAAGGAAAAATAGAAAGCTTACATAAGATATGTGATATGGACTGTCACCGATCACTTTCAACTGTAAATACATACTATGAAAGTTTTCTTACTCGTCTGTGTGACTTGGAGACCTGAACCGTGTGTGCCCGCTCTGAGAAGCCGTACTTCTGGGTTAGCACAGAAACAAACAGGAATCTAAGGAGGGTGGCTAACCTATTTTACACCTTAATTATTCTGAGTAAACCCAGAATTTCATATCCCCATGAGTGTTTTGATTCAGAACTCCAAGGGATAATCTTTATATTCTTCTATCTCTCTTGTTTCTCCGGTAGTTCTGCCTTGAGACATTCACATTTTAATCAAGATTTCCATTTATCTCAGATGCTTTTAGAAGGATTGCTCCTGACATAATTTATTGCTCTCTTTACCTCCATTTTTAGTAAAGAGAGCTCTTTCTCCGAACATGTTTTTCTTCTACCCTAACTGTATTCTCAGGAGTTTAATATTACTTGCTCCAAATTCTAGGCTCTTTCCCTCCTGTTCATTGTGGTCTTTTCTCTAAAGACTTTTATTGGTAGATAGATGTTGTCTTTGAACAAATTAAAAATATCTAAACACAGTTTTACATTGATCCATTTTAATCAATCAAACCAACTTTTGCATGAGTGCACAGTAACTGATTTCCAATGAGACTTTAAAGTCAGTTTTAAAACCTGCACTTCAGGAAAAAATCAACCATAATCCATAAAGAAGCAAAATGGTAATGATTTGAAGATTAATTTCTTGTGCCATGGCCAATGCAATAGTGTCCCGTTTCCAACTTTGCAATGATGTTTAGCCTTCCTGCTATAAAATTTATCTTTAAACCAAGTTAAAATAGTTCCTTTCATTGAAATAGTTACTAGGGACAAATGAATTTCAAGCAGTTGGATGGATCCAGCCTTCAAGGCGACATGTATTCATCTTAGCTCCAAAGCCAATGAAGAAACCCAAGGGTTTTACTTTTTTGAACTATCCTAAGCCATTCAGAAATTATACATTGTATCTCCTTGGAAATTGTTTCAGTTCTCAAGTCCCTTAAGGGATAGTGCAGTTATTAACAAAGCCAAGGAGATAAAAGGCAACCTATACCTGCAGAATCTGCTGGGTGATGTGTCAATTTTAGGAATATACGGTAGTTAACAGCTAGAATGGATCTGGCCAATTCCTTCCGTCCCAGAGAAATTCCTAAATGACGCTGTACTCTGAAGCAACTTTCCAGCCACCCCACCTTGCAAGTTCTGCACTGCTTCAGGGCGATGACTTCTGTAGGTGGATTTTAAGATCTTCCAGGAGAAATCAGAAATCACAAGTCAGTCAGTCACAGAAATCCCTTCAGCCTAAGCTCTACCTGGAATACAAAAACAGGTCCTAATGCCAGATAATAATTAAATGGTCCATAGTTGATTATGATAGCACAAACGCACTGTGGAGCACTGCTAATAGGAAAATTTCTAACTAAGAAATTCTGGAGATGCATAGTCTAAGAAGAATTGGGGAATTTTGCTACTCTTTCCCCCAGGAACAGTAGACACAGCAGAAGTCATTGCCTCACCAGCTCTTGCCCAGCAGGCAGCTCTCCAGGCCTCAGCAGTGTCCACTTGGCACACACTAAATTCCTTTATTTTTGCCATCCGTTGCATAAGAATGCAGGCCTCCCTAGCAAGGGGCCACTGTTTGCTCTCTTTCCAGTTTCCCCTCAACCTCATCAAATGACAAGAATGCGGGAGCACATCCCCAATGTGTGAGTGAAAATAGTAGTCTCCAATTCCTGCAGACAAGCCCAGTCTGTGGGAGTTTTCTGCTAACCTCCAGCCACCCACGCACACACTCACACGTATACACACAGACACACATAAACACAGCCTCCCTTGGCTTGACCATGGAGAGGGAGTTTCCTGTCTTTTCGTTCAAAATTACAGAGGGGAGAGGCTGTAGGAGTCTCCTAGGATGCCAAATCCGTACTCAGATAATTATCTTTAATTTTTGCTGCTGTTGTTTTTGTTTACTTCAGCATATATATGAGAAGAAATTACAGCCAGTGAAGGCAACTAGCCTATCCCCAAACCTCTAATTTTAGAGGTTTGTGTGAATCTGATGGCTCCCTTTAGAAGGTTTGTAGAATGTGAGAACATTTAGTGCCTGGTGTTTTCAGCTGTTTTGCCGGATACAAACACAAGAGGACAAATCCTATTCAACTATATTATAAAGTTTACTTTAATAAAATTTCTCTGGTTTGTAATATATAAAAATACATTTCTAAATTTATCTCATTTCATAAGCTATTAATTTTTAAAAAGGGTGACTGATCAACAAATTCATGTTTATATAAAATATTATGTGATGTTTAGATTGGGGCACAGATAATATTAAAAAAGAATGAAAATTTAAAAGTGCTAATGCCTTAAAAATTTATATTAGTTATTTTCAGGATCTAATATTTAAAATTCTTATAGTTTTTAACTTAAATATAATCAGTTGGCTTAGTTACATAATTTCTGTATTTTGTTTTTAAATCATTACTAAGAAATAATTTTTCAGACCTATTCTAAGTACTTTCCTGCAAATATATGTTATCTTTGTTCACAATAAATGGAAAATTAATCTGAACATAATATTTATTATATGTTCTCATTTTGATACTGGCTTTATGAGCTGTAAAATACTTAGGATCATATAAATAGAACATGTGAATCTTAATGATTACCTTTATGCAAATTATCAGAATAATTATAATTTTTATACTTCTCAATTATTTATATTTCAACATCAGTGGAACTTGTGCTTTCTTCTTGTATAGATATATGATTAGAATAAAAGAAGAATTCCAAGTTGTATAATCGTCAAAACCACCAGTGATACTCTTCTTAGAAATAAACAAAGATACTTACTACTTTCATCCCATGTACTTAGTGTAGGGAATATTCATGCTGTAGGCACTCACAGTTTCCATTCTCATGGAATATTTTTTCCCATTCCTTTACTTTAAGTCTATAAGAATTTTTGCAAGTTAAATGGGTTTCTTTGAGACAGCATATATTTGAGTTGGATTTTTTATTATTCATTCCACTAATCTATATCTTGTACGTGGTAGATTAAGACCATTTACATTTAATGCTAGTGTTGATATGTGAGATACTGTTCTGTTCGTCATGTTGATTGTTACCTAGTTGCTTTGTTTGATCCCTCGAGTTACTGTTTTATAAGACCTGTGAGTTTTAAGTTTGGGGTACTTTTAAACTTGTGGGTATCAATTGTTCTGTTCCATTTATAGAGCACTTTTAAGTATATCTTGTAGGTCAGGTCTAGTGGTGACAAATTCTCTTAGTGTTTGCTTATCTGGGAAAGACTTTATTTCTCCTTCGTTTATGAACCTTAGTTTTGCAGGATACAAAATTCTTGGCTGGTAGTTATTCTGTTTAAGACGACTAGAAATGGGAACCCCAATCCCTTCTGGCTTGCAAAGTTTCTGTTGAGAAGTCTGACATTAGTCCAATAGGTGTTCCCTTGTAAGTTACTCAATGCTTTCGTCCTGCAGCTTATAGGATTTTCTCCTTCACTTTGACTTTGGCCAGACTGATGACTATGTGCCTTGGCGATGTCCTGTTTGCCATGAATCTTCCAGGTATTTGATGACCTTCTTGTATCTGGACGTATAAATCTCTAGTGATACCAGGGAAGTTTTCCTCAATCATTCCCCCAAATAGGTTTTCCATGCTTTTTACTTTTTATTCTCCTCCCTCAGAGATACTTATGATTCTTACATTCCTTTGCTTTAAATAATCTCGTGTTTCTCAGGGAGATTGTTTATTCTTCTTGATTCTTTTTTCTACATTTTTTACTGACCAGGTTAATTCAAAAGCCTTGTCTTCAGGCTCTTAAATTCTTTTTTCCACTTGGTCTAGTCTCTTCTTAAAATTTTCTATTGTATCTTGAAATTTCCTAAATAATTTTCACTTCTAGAAGTTCTGTTATATTTTTTTTATATTATCTACCTCTTTAATGAATTTTTCATTCATGTCCTGAGTTATTTTTTTGGTTTCTTTGTGTTGGTTTTCAACTTCTCATCAATCCCATTGATCTTACCTGCCATCCATATTCTGAATTCCATATCTGACATTTCAACAGTTTCATTTTGGTTGGAATCTGTTGCTGGAGAACTATTGTGATCCCTGGGAGGTGTGAAAACAGCCTGCTTTGTCATGTTGGCAGAGTTCTTATGCTGGTTCCTTCTCATCTGAAACCTTTTCTCTCAGCTCAAGGCAGCTTTGCGGGGCACCTGTTCTCCTCTGCTGGCAACTCTGTAGGTCAGTGAGGGGCAAGAGAGAGGTCTCTGGGTGGTGCTCTCAGTCCTACTCTGGAAGACTGACCAGGCAGGAGAGGAGCAGATGCACCGTGAGCCTTTAACCCTCCTGCCCTGCCATGTCTCCCCATTCCCCTCTGGTTGTTACGCATGGTGGGCCAGGTCCGGCAGCAGCGGCATTCATCAGCACATGGCGGCATGAGCACTCACTCCATCCAGGTCTGTCAGTGGCAGCAGCGGGCTGGTGCATGGTGGTGTGAGCATTCGCCCTGCCCAGGTCCATCAGAGGTGGTGTTACCCAGGCAACAGCAGCTGCAGCTGCACCACCCAGATAGCAGTGCCAGGTGCCTGGGGCCACAGGCGCTTCCACCATCCAAGTCCTGTGGCAGCTGGGGCTGTGGGTAGCTGTGGGTAGGGCCGCCCTGGCAGCAGCAGCAAGTGCCAAGTGTGTGCGCTCCTGCTCTTCCTGCATCCTACGGCAGCAGCGGGGGCATGCGTTACCTGCCCACAGGGCACGTGAGAGTACCCAGCCTCCCCGAACCCTGCCCAGCCTGCAGGGGCCATGGGGGGTGGCAGCAAGGGATCTGAATGCTGGGTAGATGCAGTGCTCTGGGGCTGGGACCTCAAAATGGTGCCAACTGCCGCGCCCAGGGTTCGGGAACCAGCAGGACCTTGCCGCGCCTTCTCTCTGGAGCAGTGCCACTGCACGGTCTCCGGTCAGCGCCCTGCTCAGTCTCGTGGCTGCTGCAGCGGAGAGGCCCTCCCGCAGCTCCGCTTGCATGTCCATGGGGAAGTGTGGAGCCCTGGGGTCTCCCCTCTGTCCCTTCCCCACGTGCAGGCATCTTCCCTGTGCACCGCCAATCCTGCCGAGCGGGCCACCCCACTTCCCTCTCCTTCACTTCGGAATCATCGTCTTTCTGTTGATACCCAGTGCGCTCTCTCAGACAGTCGGTCCAAAGGTGAATCTCTGCTTACCACTTTTGGTCCTTTCTGTGACAGTGGCGTGTGCAAGGTGCTTCTAGTCCACCATCTAGGCCCCTCCTAGAAAACATTTTATTAATTTTTCAGCCACTCAACAAATATTCACTGACTGCCCTCAATGTGCCAGGCACACGCCTCAAAGAAGCAGCTCCAGATCTAGCTCAACAAGTGAACTGTGCAAAGGCCCCCACCACTGTGCTTCCTGTTCAGTCTTCTTCTTAAAAACAAAATGCATTTGCTTTTCCCCAAAAGACACAAACCCAATATCTCATCCAATCCCAGCATCCACAATTCCGGGTGATGCGTGGTTGTCCCTGTAGCAAGTCCAGATGTGGCATTTCATGACCTGAAAATCTGTGTCCCTGACACGCCCAACGCACCCTGTGGAATGAGATGGAATAAAGACTGTTTCAGAGGCTCCCAGAGATGTGGAATAGGGTCTGTTACTTGATCAGGTGCCAGTTAGCACTCTGGGAGAGGGTCAGTGGTCCCTTGTTATCTCAAACCCATGAACTCACTTTCTGGGAGTTTCCTGATTTTCTATGACCTGCCTCAGGTTGACATCTGAAGCAAGCGAGGGAGTATATACCTTCTTTAGGAGCCGAGAAAACTTCTCGGATGCTTTCTCCCCTGGAAACTCAAGGGTGGTTTACAAGCTGCAAAAGCCATTGACATTTTTTAAAATAGTCTCAGATTTCTTCAGCTATATAACTCTTTTAAAACTTCTCAGTTTTGTGATCTATTTGATTTTACTTGGTTCCATTTACCAATAGTTACACCCACAGTACTTTTCCAGAAATATTTCTCTTGAATTCTAGGCCTCCCACTGTTTCCCTGTCAGACCTTGAGCCCTCAGATTTTTGTGAGAGAACCACCCCCTTGGTTTCTTCTTCCTGAACCATTTCTCATATTGAACAGATATACTGGGCATCATACCCTTGGGTGGACCTTTACTCAGAAGCACTTTCAACCATTCAGATGCTTTTAAAAAATGGTATGGTGCTCAGAGGTTTGTCATTTTTATTTTATTGCTATTGCTTAGAATTGAGAAGTAGTTGCCTTTTTCAACCTTGAAAGGCTCCAGTATTTAGATACACTGTATTTCCTTTTAATCCTATATGCAAACTGACCAATTCTTTTTCTTAGTATCTTGCCAAATGCAGCCTGCAGCAATTAACACATGCTGATAATATGCTCATATTCTGTCTTCTGGCTTTTTTTCTAGTTCATGCATTTTCTAACCCATTCCACAAGCTATTACAGGTGAAATTTTAACCAAATGTTTCACTGCTACATAATATGGATCAGCGTCTTTCCAGTTAGTTTCCTTGTTCCTTGCTGACTATCAAGATAATGACACATAGTTTAAGTTTTTTATGATAGTATCACCCCACTTGTATTCTTTTTGGATAACTTTTTTTAAATTAGTCAGGAAATGTTAGGTATGTAGCTATAAACTTGTTTCCTCCGTTTCACTGTGAGTCTGCAGAATGGCTCTGTCCATCCTTAACATCAGGAATTTGGACTGACACAAGCACTGTTCTGTTATTTGCTGTTATATTACCTTATCCATGTTGGTTTTCACATAGTGGGACTCAAAAAATACTTATTGAATGGATTGGATGATAGGAGATGGAAGGTATGGCATAAATTAGATGACAGAAGTCAGTGATGACCCCAAAGCTTCTTAGGTTGATTGGGTGAGAAATAAC
>RJWJ010044316.1:0-12235 GCA_004363605.1 Indri indri | reverse complement strand
AGGGGAAAGAGATAAACAGATGTTCACTGTCCACGTGGTCATGGCAGTGATAGGGATGTACACAGGGCATGTGGGTTTGCCTTTGTGCAAATTAGAAAACATTTCCAGCCCAAGTCACATACTAGGTAGTGGAACTTGGGCTGGAATTCAGGAATTCATTCCTTCAGCAGGGTGGCTTTGCGCAGTGAAAAATCTGCACAACTGTACACAGTAGCACTGAAGAATAGCATCTAACACACACTGGGAAGAAAAAGGAATGGGTCAGAGATGAGCTTGAAGGAAGTGATGCCTGAATCGAGCCTGATTAGGGATGCATTCGTCAAAATGGACAGAGCAATCTCAGGTGGCATTCTAGGGGGAGGGAACAACGTGAACAAAAGAAAAGAGGCAGGGAAGAGCACATTACATGCAGGAAAACACAAATAATTTGGTGCCACCACAAGCATGAGTCAGGGAGTGGTAGGGAGTGTTAGGCAGGGGCTAGGAAATGCAGAGGTGTGTCCACCATGTTTGCACCAGCCCCAGTATTCAACTCCATTCACCTAAGAGACGATGACCTCATGTTCAATCTTTTATACTGATTCTGAGTTACTGACTTGAATGTGGTTTCACTTTTCTTTCTCTGCTCTTCTCTAGGGTTTCAGTGGGTGTTGGTAACAGCTGGCATCCTGAGGACAAATGATCCAACAACCACCTTGGGCTCCCATCCTTCCTGACCTTCCTTTCTGGTGCTTAAACCCCTCACCACAGTCATTCTGATGGAAGGACTTGTTGTTTTCTCAAACACCAGACCCTTTCACAACCTGGTGCTTCCTTCTGTCTGAAATTTAGACTGGGACCCTATTTCGGGTGGTGCTTGCTTGTTTGTCAAAGCCGATAAATGGAAAGTTTAATTTTTTTTTTTACCCACTCTGGTCTACAGCTTCCTCTGAAGTTCCAGAGAAGCCTCACTCAAATCACGTCGACAAAAAAAGAAATGGATCCACTCTGAATGTAGAATGATACTGCACAACATTGTACATTTCTTACACGGTGCAATTCCACTGAAAATTAAACATATCATTTCATGACAATGTGGACATTCTCAAGTGTAACTTTGCTTTGTGTTTAGCATTTTATCAATCAAATGCTGTGAATTTATTGAATTATTTATTTTCTAATTTTATAATTAGGGAAAGCAGAATGAATATATTCCCATGACAGCAATATGAGTTTATACACAAAAACATAAACCTAGACCTGCAAACTCTTTGATCTTCACAATCTAGAATGTTGGTCTTGGTCCAAGTCCCTTTCAATCATCTCATTCAATTATAATATTTATTATAATAAACATTTCTTGTGCACCTAGTGTTGATCATAAAAAAGATACGACCGAGTTTCTAATCTATTAGAGAACACTGATATGTGTATAGATAAGTTAAACTACCAGCTGGCTCGTATAGTGCTAGAACAGAAATATGGGCCAAGTGTATGGGAATCAGAGAAGGATCAGCTTGGCTTGCAGTCTTGGGAAAGCCTTGATATAAGAGGTGGCTTTTCAGCTGGCTCTCAGAGACTGAGTAGAAGTTTCTTAGAGAATGTGGAGACTATTTCAGACAGAAGGAAGCACGGGGTTGTGAAAGAGTCTGGTGTTTGAAAAAACAACAAGCCCTTCCATTAGAATGACTGTGGTGAGGGGGTTTAAGCACCAGAGGGACACGAGCTGAACTGTAGCTGTAAGTTTGAGGCTGGATTGAGATGAGACCCATGCTCAGGTTTGCTTTTCAGAGAGATGTTTCTGGTGGTGGGATGTCTTAGTTGATTCAGACCACTATATCAAAATATATCATACACTGGGTGGCTTAAAAACAACAGGAATTTATTTATTTCTCACAGTTCTGGTGGTTAGAAAGTCCAAGAACATCGGTGTCTGGTGAGGGTCCCACTTCCTGGTTCATAGAGGGCAACTCCTGGCTGTGTCCTCACATGGTGGAAGAGGGAAGGCAGTTCTCTGAGATCTCTTATGTAAAGGGCACTAATCCCATTCATGAAGTCTTCACCGTCGTTCATGATCTAATCACACCCAAAGGCCCCACCTCCTAATACGATTACATTGAGAATTAGATTTCAACATATGAATGCTGGGAGGACACAAACAGTCAGACCCCAGCCCAGTAAAGGACAAACCAGAGCAGATGCAAGTAAAAGCAGGGATTCCACAGATGGAGCCACCGCATCACCCAGGAGAACAATACAGTCTAAGACAATACGGTGGGGATATTTGTGGGGTAGAATCCTCTGGTTTTGTGACAGATTGGTTGTGGTAAAAGACAAGAAGAATTCAGGAATGACTCTGAATTTTCTAACCTGAGAAACCGAGGAGATGGTGACATCATGAACCAAGATTAAGAATACTAAAGGTAGAGGAGTTTAGAGATAGAAGGATTTCATTTGGGATGTATTAATTTTGAGAGGACTGGAGACTATCCAATTAGAAATATCCAGCTGGTCATTGGAAATATTGATCTAAGCTTAGGAGCAAGATCAGAGCTGGAAATAGAGATATGGGGATTATCATAGGTTGAACCATACGGAATTGCCAACGCTTGATCACATTTTACCTACAAAAATGGCAATTTTGTGTGGAAAATAAACACAGTGAGAGAGAAGACAAGCATACCAGGGGTAGGCCAGGACCTGGAAAACATTGACTTCTAAGGGTTGGCAGAGAAGGATAAACTGAAGAAAATTGCAATGAATTAAAATTGGTAGGCGATGGAGCTATAGGGGAAATTCGAGAGGGAGCAATGATATAGAAGCCAGAGCAGAAGGACTTATCAGAAAGGAGTGGGTGTTCAAGAGCCTCGAATGCTGCAGAGGATACAAGTGGGAGGACAGAAAATAGGACTCTGAATCTGGCAGTCGGGAGGTGGCTGTCCCCTCAGCAGGAATGTTACCTGAATGGTGGTGCAAGAGCTCAACTGTAAGAGGTCAAAAAGAGAGGCCTAATAGCAAGGTCTTATTTCTTTGTGTGTTCTGTTTTTTAGGGTTCAGGGAGATTTGTACATATTTGTGTATAAGGAAGAAGACAAAGAAAAGAAAGTATGTAATTGAAGATACGCGACAGAAGGAATAATCGAGAGATCCGGGTCCTGGAGAAGGCACTTCCGAATTCGTAAGAGAGATTTTCCCCAGATAGAAGGGACGGAGGGGACTGACTAAAGGCAGTTTTATGCCCCTAACCATCATGTGCATTTTCAGCCACACACTCAGACGGATCACATTTATGAGTGCTCTTATGTTGTCATGGGACAAAAATCCTTCTCAAAGAGAAAGATGCCAGAGATTTTAATTACCAGAACTTCTTTCCAGAGGATGGTTGTGACACCTTTGATGTATTCTGGGGCACACCTACCTCGCAGGCTGCAGCATCATGACTAATCAATCCCTCCCTCCTGGCCGTGGAGGGCTCACCCTCCCCAGATGAGCCATCTCCTTAGAAAGACCTTAAAACCAGTTCAAGTTCTTTGGTGAGAACGGAGAGAGGGTGTCGGAATTTACTCTGGCTGCCAGTCTTTGGGGATGTGTTTGGACAGTTTCTCTGGCTCTGGAGCTAATGGTCCCAACTACTACCACTGAGAAGAGCTGGGGCAGAGGCTTCCCTTTGCTTCCAGTTTCTAATGTAACCAAAGGGAGAAATGCATCGCACAAGAAAGTGGCTGTTTGCTTAATGAAGCATCGCACACATAGATGCTGCCTTAAAATCCCCAGCTAATCCTGTGCTCCTCACCACTCTGAGGCCAAAGTGCTGGGATTATGTTGTATTTATATTTGCCTACTCAGTTCATCTAATCAGAGTAGTAGGAAAAACAGGATTAAGAACATATGTCTCTTTATCCACCCAAGTTAATAATTGAAAGACCCCAGAGCCCAGCCCTCTAACAAAAGAGCCTGCAACCCATTAGGTAAGGTCCTTAAGTGGCCAGTTGAACTTCCCATGGACTGGGGGAGGTGGCAAATGTGAGCTATTGGTCACAGCAGGGACGTAACGAGAGTTCAGGAAGGTTCCACGCTAAGCTCCTCATAGATTACGCACAGAACACTTAACAGGTATCATAATCCATTTATGGTTTTGTGCCTGGTACGAGGACTCTGTCAAAAGAACTGCTCAATAAATATTGTCTCTAATGAATGAGGGACTAATTGAGTGAATGATGTTTCCAAGTACACCATTACTATTTATCCAAATAAGAATTCAGCTTGTCTTGGTATTTGTGTGTGCATAAGACAGAAAATAACGTAGGTCTTTTGGAAAGTCATCTCACTACCAGTTCCTGATCTAAGATGGTGAACCAGTTAAAAAAAAAAGACCACAGATCTTTAAAATGTTTTTGAGTGTGTACACATATATACATAGATATGCGTAGATACAAGCGCGCACACACACAATGATGAGTGTAGGCATCTGTAAAACCATAACTTGGAGTAAGATGACCTCAGATTCTGAAAGGTAATGAGAAAACTACACAATTTACACCCAGTAGCATCAAGAAGGTTCATACTAGTCTTTTGAGATAAATAAAACAGCAATAAAAATTCTCTAACATCCCAAGAAACTTTGACTTTAGCTCCTGCCTTTTGCTCCATGTACAGTCCCTCTTTTATTCTATAATCTTCCATGTTTCTGATACTGTTAAGTGATTTTGTTACTATGGAAACCACAGGGTCTGCATAAAGCTCAAATATCATGTCAGTTTATAAAGTGATTTGAAGTTTGTCCCATAGCTTGATAAAAAGCACTTGGAGGAATGACCATACCCAAATATTGTGACATGCATCTATACACACTTACCTGGGAATACACCTCTTTTATTTGGTTGGGGCATAAATGTGGGCAAATGCGATTCATGAAGAAATATCTCACGGATACTGCTCCAAATGAAAAGAAAGCTTGGTTAGGAAATTCCAGGTTTATAAAATCATGGTAATTATGAGTTACAGCATACAGTTTATCCCTCACATGCAAACTTTGCTTTGTTTGTGAAGCACTTAAATCCTAGCTTTCTAAAAGAGCTTTCCTAGAAATATGTAAGAACAGCACAATCAAACATCCAAGGAGGATTTTTTTTAGGTGACTTTCTGCCTAGAGGTGAAAGATAAAGGAGCTCTCCTCTCAGGGTCCCTTCTAGGTCTCTGGGTCCCTAATTCTCCCACTGGAGATCTTGCTCTCATCCCCTGGGCCAAGTCCTGCCTTCAGACTAACACATATGTTTCTGATGTCATCATCTGGCTTGAGTCTGTCCATGATTCAGCGGTAGTGGAATCTGCCCTAATACTCTGAAATCACTTATTATTCTGATAACAGCAGTGTGGGGGGCAAGGAGGGGGACTGGGAACCCACGACCAAAAATCTACCTAGCCTATTTATTTGAGGAAAAGCCACGAATCTGTGAGAGCTGTTAGGCAGCAAAGAGAACAAGCAGAATGGAAGGGGGGCCGCTCTGCTCCCTTCTGCCCGCCCTCCACCACCCTCCCTCCCGCCAGATCACCCCCGAGCACCTCATCACCACACTCCTGAAAACATTCTTGCTGGGTAAGAAGAAAGCATAATTATAGACTTCAGAGCTGGTGAGGTTTTCTTCTATTTTCAAAACAATGAATATCCTGTGGAAAGATAGCACCACTTGTGAATAAGCTGAGATTCTTTCCCCTGAACACGCAGACGGTGGTTTGGAGGAAAAATCAGAGGATGGCCCTATTACTGATTTTATTCCTCGGACGATCTGACTGCAGTGTTCTGTGGTGCCCCCAGGAATAAGCTTCTGAAAACATGATTATAACATCTTCAAAACTAAATATATTCTTTCTCTCTACACACATGTATACACACATAAACACACACACACACACACACACACACACACACACACACACTGAATAGGCTGTCTAGTACTGAGAGAAATGAAATTGTTTACAAGTCCACAGCATGCAAAACTCAAAACTGACTTCCACAAAGCATTTAACTTATTCATGCACCTATTCCCATTTCTCACCTCAAATGTGATTAATAAAACCATGGGAAATGTTTTAAATGTCTCCACGAGTTACATGGTAGTCTTTCTGGATTTGGAACAGGAGTGAAGCTCTGTGAGTGTGCAGCAACATATGGTTTCCAGAGACAGAGGTTCTTTCCTACGATTATCATACCAACATTCTTCAAAGTCCAGCAGAAAGTCACAGAGAACAGTTGTTGCTGGGGCTAAAGAAAACAACATTTAGCATTTCAAAAATGCTAATCTTTTCAACACTTCTGTTTACTAGGTATTGATGTCTGATTCAGCAGGTAAGGAAACTGAGACCCAAATAGGGATTCACATCTCAGAGTCTTTGTTCAGACTGGACTTTGCAGAGCCCAGACTATTTTCTTACTGCTAAATCGGGCCATGCTTCAGAGAAGTCTGAGTTGCTTTTAAAATATCACGTAAGTGTGGTTGCTTTAACCACAGCCCACTATGCTCTCAGTTCCTCTCAGATTGCCCTAAACAGAACATGCTCTCAAATCTCAAACAACATTGCATTGTTGCTTTTGTAAGGCTTCGGTCAAGTTCTTTTGACCATATGGGCTCTGTCACGTGGAAATGAAAACTGTCAATAGCTGTCAGAAAATTACATCCCATGAGAGGAAGCAAAGCATTCTGGGTGCACACAACCACTAGTCACTGCCCAACACTCGACCACAGACACGTGGAGATTCTGAGGCAGACACTGGAGATTGGATTCATTTGACTTTGGTGATGGTTTGGGAAATACGATTTTTCTTCCTGAAAAAAATTTTTTTTGGCAGCAAAAACCAAATCCAGGGGTATGAGTCATTTTTCCTCACCCAACTTTGTGTTCTTCTTCTTAACCAACTGGGAAGTTTTTGGAAAATCCAATTTTTATGAGTGTGCAAATGTGTACAGGAACATGTGCACATATGAGTGTGTGTGTGTGAGAAAGATTGACTGGTTGTGAGAAGGAATAGGGGAAGAAGAAAAATATATTTATCTTAGATCCAATTTCTACCAGATAATTCATATTCTTAGCCTGTGGCCTTGAAGAAAACTGTCATTTTATTGTCTCAAATGACTCACTGTGCAGTTTGCTGGGTAAGTGTTTTCTTTCTTTTTTTAAAAATAATAAGTAGAAAAAAAAAAAAACCCAGCCATGTGGGGAAATGCCTTGGCAGATGGAACACATCTCATCCAGACCCCAGGTCCTTTACGGCTGAGTGTCTTCCTCTTCTCTGTGTTGGACGCACTCATTGATGGCGAAACAAATGCCGAGAGTTTCCCAGTATCACTGCTTAGGGTTTCTGAAATGAAGAGAAATCTGGACTGTTACAGGGAACCCTTAAAATCATCTCACCTGCTTTGCCTAAAGGTTGAGGGGCTTTACACAGATAAGCATTAACCGAGGCTGAGCCCTATACCAATAGGCCCTTTGTCTCCCTCAACCTGGGCTTGCCCTGAGCTTCGGTGGCACAGGAATTAGGAGAGGTTGTTTATATAATTAAACTCCTCACTCGATTAACCTCACTCTCTAAGTCTGACGAGAGCCTGCAAGAATAGGACTGCATTCATAGGTAACTGAGCATTTCCACTTTGTCCCAAGAGCAGCACATGAGTTTATTTCCTTTGGATGGAGTGTTTTGATGAGGGTGAGAAACCTCACTTGTTCTGGTCTCTTCAGCATCCAAGTCTCGATTTGCAGACACCTGATGAATGCACACGTATATGAATGTCTGTTTGTGTTTTGGATTGTGTAGACACGTCGAGGAGACAAAGACTTCGAGACTCCTCTCACAGAGCCGATGAGCTAGCAGAGGTAGAGCTGGTACTCATGTGAGTGGGTAACTGAAAACACAAGCGGAACCAGCGCACGGTGTCCTAACTCATCAGGGGATAGGCATACAAAATATCTTCTTTCTAATTTAACTTGTGCATTCATTCAGCAAGTATTAACTTGGCACCTATTATGTGGCAGTCACTGTTCAAGGTATTGGAAATAAAGGAGAGAAGATAATAGACCACAAGAAATCCTATTTTTATGGTTATTACACTCTCATGAGAAGAGTAAGATAATATTTAATAAAAAGTAAGTAAAATATATTGAGATAAATTACATCAGATGAAGATAAGTGATACAGAGCAAAATGAAACAGGAAGGGCAATGGAAAGTGCCCAGAGTGTGTGTGGTACGGGAGGGATTCAACGTTTAAATAGGGTGGGGTTAGGGTGGGTGACAATTGAGCAAAAACCTGAAGGCAGTACAGGAGGGAGTGGTGAAATGGGAGGAGGAAGAATATTCTAGGCAGAGGGTATATTAATAGCAAGTACAAATATCCTGTGACAGGAGTATCCCTGACCTGTGTGTTCAGAGCAAAGCAAACCACAAGGAATATATAAGAGAATAGATCAGAGAGGTATGGAATGGTCAGGTCATGAGTCAGACTATGGAAGGTCATTTCAAAGGCATGCTAAGGATTTCTGGCCTTTAATCTGAGATAGGGAGCCATAGAAGGGCTTGTTTTGTTTTATTTGCTGCTCACTAGCTAGGCAACCTTAGGCAAATCAATTAACCTCTCTGAGCCTCAGTTTCCTCACCTCTCCAGTGGGGACAGTAATAGAAAAATAGTACCTATTCCAAGCGTGGTTGTAAACATACTTGTTTAATTAGGGTCAAATATACATAACATAAAATGTATCAGTTTAACCATTTTCAAGTGTACAGTTTGGTGGCATTAAGGTCGTTCATATTGTTGTACCACCATCACCACTGTCCATCTCCAGAATTTTGTCATCATCCCAAACTGAAACTCTGTATCCATTAACCAAGAACTGCCAATTACTCCCTTTCCCCCGACCCCCCACCCCCCCCACCAGCCCCTGATAACCACTATCCTATTTTCTGTCTTTGTGAATCTGACTACTCTAGGAACCTCATATAGCTGGAATCATACAATATCTGCACTTTCGTATTTGGCTTATTTCATTTAGCATGATGTCTTCAAGGTTCATTCATGTTGTCGTATGTATCAGAATTTCCTTCCTTTATAAGGTTGAATAATAACCCATTACAGGTATAGACCACATTTTGTTTGTACATTCATCTGTCAATGGACATTTGAGTTGTTTTCACTTTTTGGCTATATGAATAACGCTGCTCAAACATGGGTATACAAATATGTTTGAGTCCCCACTTTCAATTATTTAGATGAATACCCAGAAATGGAATTGCTGAATCATATGGTAATTCTATGTTTAATTATTTTGAGGAATCTCCATACTGTTTTCTACAGTGGCTGTACCATTTTACCTTCCCACCAGCAATGCACAGGGGTTCAATTTCTCCAAACCAACACTTGTTCCTTTCTGTTTTCTTGATAGCTGCCATCCTAATGGGTGTAAAGTGATATCTCATTGTAGTTTTGATTTGTGTTTCCCTAGTGATTAGTGATGCTAAGCATCTTTTCATGTGCTTATTTGCCATTTGTATATCTTCTTTGGAGTAATGTCTGTTCAAGTCCTTTGCCCATTTTATAATTGGGTTTTTTGGGTTTTTTTGTTGTAGGAGTTCTTTATATAGTCTGCATATTGATACCTTATCAGACATATGATTTGCAAATATTTTCTCCCATTCTATGGGTTGCCTTTCACTCTCTTGATAGTGTCCTTTGATTCACAAAACTTTTTAATTTTGATAAAGTCCAATTTACCTGTTTTTTTCTTTTGTTACCTATGGTTTTGGTGTCATACCCAAGAAATCATTACCAAATCCAATGTCATAAAGTTTTGTCTCCTATGTTTTCTTATAGTTTAGCTTTTACACTTAGGTCTGATTATTTTGAATTCACTTTTGTATGTGGTATAAACTAAGGTCATTACAGGGTTTTAAATAGAGGAGAAACATGATGTGACTTTTATTTTTAAAAGATCACTCTGACAGCTGTGTCAGGACCAAACTGGTACCAACTGCGCTTCATCTAATCCTTTCACACACCAAAAAGTGGATTCCAGAACCACATCTCAGTCTGAATTTATGAATTTTCTTTTTGTTCAATCATCATCTAAATCATTTGATACCACTTTTGCATGGGTGTGTTTATACCTCCTTCCCTTCAAACACCCTAAATCCATCATATGGAGAATAGAAACATAAATACTCTCCTTTACATTTGTATTATGCTTTTATTATTCATGCCTGGATATGTATTTAGCAAGTATTTGCTGGGTATCTATTCAAACCTGGTACTTCCCCTAGGCCACGGAGATACGGTGGTGAGAAAGACAAACCCTGTCTTCACGGAGCATACATTCTTGTCGTGCATTAAAAACATTGACCTAACAGATAAATGATCCTCATATCCAATGATTATGAATAGAATGATTAAGGTCAACTGTTGAAAAAACTAAATCATCAGCCTTATTAGAGTCTGTGGAAACATCCAAACCAATCGGTGACAATACAATTGGTAAATAATTCATAGAAAACTATGTTGCTCAAACACGGGTATTTATTTTTTCTGTGGCCACAGTCATCAAACCATGATCCATGGATTCATTCAGTCCTACTTTGTTTTAAATTCCTAATCTACTATGTGCCAGGCACCCTTCGGGAAGCTGAATAAATAAGACTGTAGAATGAACTGATGTTAGACAGGAAAGCAGGCACCAGGCCACGGAGAGCCAAGCAGCCACGGAGAAGAGTGTGCCCGCTAGGAGCACCGTGCAGGGATCACTCCAGCTGTGTTCTGCGGTGCAGAGTGGTGCTTCTCAACCCAGCCACACATTATAACCACCTAGGAGATTTTTTTAAATGCCAATGCCTGGGTTCTAGCCTCAGAGATTTTAATTTAATCGGTCCGGGGTAGGGCCAGGAAATCAGTATCTTTTCAAAGTTCCCTGAGGCATGCTAAAATGCAGCTAGGGCTGAGAACCAGTGCTGCAGAATTTTGTGGCTGAATTTACCTACTCATCCGTGTATTGAAGCAGCTCAGGGTAACTATTTTTCCCTGAAAATAACTTTCATTGTTTTATTTTTTCTTATAACCAAAGCAACATCTGCACGTTGTAAAAAGCATTGTAAACATAGAAAAAAGAAACATCACCCAAAATCCCACTTCCCAGAGATTTCTTTTATCAACATTTTGGTGTATTTTCTTTCTGGGCATATATTTGTGCTCTTTTTCCCCAAAATGGAATCCAGCTCTTCTCATCATTTAAGAATGTACTGTGAAGAACTGTTCATTGTCAGAACTGAGGACTATTTTGACTCTGCCAGTAGATAATGTCTCTGCTATTCTCAAGCAGAAATGAGACTGTTCTGTTCAGGCAGGTGTATTTGCTTGGCTTTTAATTTTCATTAAAAGGGCCTTAGTCTCATTCTTGCCTCACTGATTATCCAATCATATCTCTCTGCCCTTCATCAACAACAGAGAGCATCCACACTCAGGGGCTTGCCTTGAACTCTACTTTCTTAAACTTTTCAAAAGCCTGGTTGCCAGAGATAATATCTACAGAGGATTGTCTGAAGGACGCGAGTCTATTTATTCCTCTATGTATTCTAAAACCTATCCTTGCAGCATGCCAGGCCTTGGAGGATTGCATACCTATAGCGCACTATTTTAACTCTTTGTAAAAATGCTTTTATAGGATTGAACTTCAGGTGTATATGATAAGAAAAAGTTCTCTGAAGTTTATTATTATATCTATTATGAAAGTGGACACGTTATTATGCTAGACATCATTTATTTACATCACTTAGGGTTGCCTTTATGAGAATCCACAAACGTGCTCAGGAAAAGAGCTACAGTTTTTATATATTTGCTTAATCTTATGGACCTCACTAGTCTTAATTATTTGTTTCCATCTTTCCTTTGGCTGCTGGGAAGCTCAGTAAAATGGTATCCCCAGCTGGCAATTATGCCTGACTGTGGTATGCGTTTATGCATTTCCTCTTAACCCTGGCTTTATGATATTGCTACCCTCATTTTCTCTTCAACTATTAATTTTAACTTTTTATGTTGAATATATTCTTTAAGCCTTTGTGGGAGAGTAGAAGATGAAAACAGAAAACAAGAGAAGTAGGAAAGGAAGAAAATATAAAAAGGAGGAAGACAGAGAAAGAGAAGTGTGGGAGGGAGATAAGAGGCAGGTAGGCAGAAAGACAAAAAAGGGGCAGCCTTAAAAATGGTGTAAAATTCTGTGCTATG
>RJWJ010044315.1:0-12226 GCA_004363605.1 Indri indri | reverse complement strand
GGCTATAAAAATCTCAAACTCCTTAGCCCTCCCTTGTGTCCTTGTTTTTATTTCTACGAGAAGAGTATAGATACTTTAGTGCTAAAAAAAAAAAAAAAATTTACCCCTTAGCCTTCTGGGAAGTCCAGAACTATGGACTCACCCTACCCACAGTTTAAGAAAATTTTTACTTCATCTGAGCTTAATGATAGCAGAGTGCTAGAAAGATGCACTAACCCCAGATGTGTTTTGCTAAGAGGCTGACTTTTGTTTTTTAAAATACTAGCAAGATACTCCTTCAGTTTCTCCTTTCCAAGATGTTTAGTGATCTTAACCCAGAGCAGACAATGAAAATACTCAAATCCCAAACAGAAGCTGCAGTTTCAATGAACTGGCACAAGAGCGATATAAACAAAGTGCTCTGGCAAGGTGCTTGCTGTGGTAATGAACCCCTGACACACAGGAATCATCATCATCCCAGGCCATCTTTCTGGTGTCAAGGGTTTAGAAAATATAAGAAATGCTTTAAAAAAAAAAAAAATGAAGTCCTATTGCTATCCTGAACCCACCACTCTACGGTGGAGCTCCAACTGACCCAGAGAGCACAGTCCCTTCCTTGAGAATTCATTTGTTCCACGCAGTCAATGGCATATGCAAAGATGCACACAGGGGAGTAAAAGATGCAGTCGTCCCAAATCAGTACCATGGAGTCACGTAAGAAAAATAGTCCTATCAAACTAATCTCATTTGCTGTTACACTTTTTATTTTTGATAGGTAATATGTTTATAGATCAGTTATGCAGTCATTCACATAACTTATTTCTGAGGGCACTGTGCTAATGCTTTAAATACGATATATCTGAATTTCGACAGATCTGAACATTTGACAAAATCTCTCTTAAAGTTAGGAGGGTAAGATGTGCAGTGTGTCTTCTGTGATGTACAGTCACTATGGTAGCACACTCCCTGCTCCTCACTTCCTCCTTACAGACAGACCCCACCAGCCAGCCCTTCCCTCCCACTCTCCTCTCAGGAGGAGCAAAGTCCAGGTATGCTGTCAAGTTACCAGGGATCTTGAGCAAAAAAATTAAGAACCTGAGGGAATTTCTGAGAATAAATGAGGGCAATTTGAACCCTAGACAAAAAGAAAATGGAAAGTCTTAGAAAGGAGATTTTGGCCCTGGTAAAAGAAAAGGGAAGATGGATCTAAGTTAAAAGAGGTAGACAAGGCTTGTAAATCCAAAAGGAATGTTAGCGAGACTAGGAGAGACCTGTGTACATCCCGTAGGGATGAACTGAACTCGATCTTTGGCCTTGGTAGTCCAAAAATATCTCTTTTCAGCCTCAGCCTTTGGAAGGCCAAAGAGCTAAAGAGCTAATTAAACATTTTATTTATTAAAAAATAGTTGACAAATGTTTAATGACCACATACTACATGCCCAACATTGTTTTAGTCCTTGGGATACATCAGCGTACAAAACAAAGATCCCTTCCCTTTGAAACTTACATTCTAGCTGGGGAAGAAAGACAACAAAAATTAACACAATGAATAAGTAGAATATGTTCAAAGGTAATAAACCCCATTGCAAAAATAAAAAGCAGGTAAAGGAAGGAGGATTAGGAGTATGGTGCAGAGGGGTGTGCAGAGAGGGGCTGTCACCGGGAAGATGTTAACTGAGATAAGATCTGAAAGTAGTGGGAGTTAGCCATGCAAGCTGCTAGCTGGAGGAAGTGCCCAAGCAGAGAGAACAGCTAGTACAAAGGCCCCTAGCAAGAAGCATGACCCTGTGTTCAAGGAAAGGCAAGGAGGCCAGCGTGGGAGGAGAAGGGCAGAAATGCAGGAGATGAGGTCAGAGAAACAGAGGGGCTTGGTCACGCAGCCCTGCAAGAGTAGGGATTTGACTGAATGAAATGGGAGCCACCACAGGCTGTGGACATGACATTGATTATGCCTTAGAAGGTCCACCCTGGCTGCCGTGCTGAGAATTTTCAGGAGTGGGCATGAGTGGAGGAGAGGAGACCAGTGAGGAGGCAATTGCGGTGTCTGTGTGAGAGGTGATGCTGCATCAGACAAGGGGACAGTGATGGAGGTGGTGAGAAGTGTTGGATTTCTGGAAATATCTGGAAAGCAGAGGCAAGAGGATTGTTGCAATTCATGGATTGTTTGTGGGGTGGGAGAAATAAAGAAGGCTCAGGAATGACTCCAACACATTGACCCTGAGAAACCAGAAGCACTGGCGTCCTGGTGACCTGAGGTGGGGCAGGCTGCAGGGGGAAAGAGTTTACAGGGGCGTCAGGAGCTCAGCCTGGCCTTGCTGAGTTAGAGATATCCAGGAGACGTCCCAGAGGGGATGCCACGTAGGGCGTTGAATGTACAAGCCTGATAGTCAGGAAAAAAAGATATAAATTTAGGAGTTGATGGAGTTTGATGAGATCACCAATGAACGGAATGTGGACAGAGGAGAGGACCAAGGATAAGCCCTGGAGCATTTAATGCCGAGAAAGGAGGAGGAGCCAGAAGCCACACAAGGAGGAGCAGCACAGAGGAAGGAAGAAAACTCAGACAGTGGGGTGTCCCGAGTGTTAGGAGAGAAAAGCTACCGAGAAGGAGGCAGCAATTGACTGTGTTAAATGCTGCTGCCAGGCCAAGTTCAAGAAAGATTGAGACTTGACCAACGGACTTAGTATGCGGCAGATAGAGGTGAACTGGACACGAGTAGTCTGGGTGGAATCGGGGTCGTGGGGTTTGGGAAGTCCACTGGACTGGGTTGAGGAAGGAAGGGTGAAGAGGAATCTGAGGCAGTGTTGCTCCATGAATTAATATAGATGTGTTTGCAAACAGGATTTGTCTTAGGAGTTTTGCAGAGCTTTGCCCTGAAGGAATATGTGAATGTGTTGGTTTGCATTTCGAATGTTGTTACACTCGGAAGGGCGTCTCTGAAAGACAGTAGCGGCTGTATCCCACAAGGCGCTGCATTTCTCAGACTTAAAGGTTTAGACTTGCTTTATAAAGCAAAGTGAATCTGTTAAAAACTACAGGATGAGAGCTGACAATGGAGTGCCCCCCGGAACAGAGAGCTGCCCGAATGGCTAAAAGCAAGCTCTTGTTTAAACACTCTAGACTACCTGTCTCCATTCACAATAACCTAATAAATATGGAGCCAACATATCTCTGTTTGACCCCTCTGTTAAGCGATAAACTTACCTTAGAAGTTAACCTTTGAAAGATTTTATAACCATTTGTTCACGTAGATAGAATTAGTTAAAGGATCTGTAGAAGCCTTTTGAAAATCTGTTAACCTGAGAGGAACTACCTGTTGTTATGTAAATCTGTTATCCCTGGCAATTAATCACTGTTCCCTATAAGTTACCATGTAAGTCCTCATTCGGGACCCATGGAGAAGGTCTAGGCTCCCTGAGATCCCGCTTTGCTTATAATCTTCATAAACTTATAAAACTATATCTTTGTCTCTGTGTATTCTTTTATTTCTTTTATTTTCCATTTTTCTCTATTATTTTCTTATCCCTTGCAACTCTACCAAAGGGACCTGTTTTTTTGCGGGGAACGTTGGCCACGTTCCCGGCAAGGCAGGGAACAGAGATAACTCAGTCAAGGATCTGTGCTAGAAAGAGAAAGTGATAAATGGGATGGTAGCTGGGGCAAAAGAGGAAACTGAGTCCAGAACAGCGTTGTATTTTCATTTTTGTTTAGACTGGAGGAACCACAGCATGCTTGTATGCTGATGATAGTAATCTTGAGCAGTACAGAGTAGAAACTACTGAGGTGAAATAGACCATGGAGAATTTCTGGCGTGAAACCCTGGAGTAGTTGAAGTGGAGGGGACCTGGTGACCAAGTGAGATAGTTTAGGCATCGCTGCGTTTTCTGCAATAGAGTTATCACTGAGAATAATTTCAAATCCACACTGTAACACTACCAGAAATGAGGACTAGGCATGTTGTTGGAATTTGTTGTTAGTATCTGAATAAAGTCAGCCCTCCGCGCCCATGGGTTCTGCGTCTGTGGATACAACCAACCCTGGATCAAAAATATTTTCTGAAAGAAAATAGCATCTTATGTAGACTCTTTTTTCCTTGTCATTCCCTAAACAATACAGTATAACAACTACTTACATAGCAGTTACATTGTATTAAGCATTATAAGTAATCTAGAGATGATTTGATGTACACAGGAGGATGTGCATAGGTTATATGCAAATATTACATCATTTTATATAAGGGACTTGCACATCCGTGGATTTTGGTGTCCTCAGGAGGTACTAAAATCAATCTCCCATGGATACTGAGGGATAACTGTATTCACTTTCAAATGCAGGTATACATTTGAGATGTGACATGAAGTGAAACATTAAAATTTTATCAACAGGTTAAAGTAAAATAAAGCAATGATTAATGATTATTATGAAAACTATTAATTTAATGTCCAAAAACAATTGTTAAGAACTTTCAAATATTTAAGCACATTGGGAAATAGGTTGACAGTTCATCTGAATATTGATAGAGTACATGAGTTTTGTAACTTTAGTAAGAACATGATATCCTTTTTATGCCAACATATGTATATAAAATATATAATTTTGATATATAAAATACATATTATACAATACCTAAATATTATACTGTATATCATTAACACAAATTTAAATATATAAAAAGGCATATAAAGATTATGCTATATCACAATTTTTATAATTTTAGAATTGTTCGATGAATGTCATTTACGACATTAAACAACATACCTTTTATAAACCAAATTTAATTTTATTATTTGATTTCATTAAGGCCATGAGTCTTTGAAGAAAAAAGCTTCTTTGGGAATTCTTGCCATTTCAAAATTTCATGAGGAGGAAAATCACCAAAATTATGGGCGGCTACATCTATGGTAAATTATTTTTTATTCAGATAGAATAGATAACATATGAAGAAAAAGATAGTCTTAGACAAAAAATAGGCACATTTTATTCTCACTAATCAAACTTCAAAGGATATACTTGTAATAATCCTTTAAGAAGACAACTTTTTATAACTTTGAGTCTATCGAGGCTAAATATTATAAAAAGTTTCTCAGAATAATTGCTGTATCATGCCGTTTTCAGTAGTTTGGGGCTGCGGAAGAATTTTAGAAATCTGCCCAAGTTATGAATCCCAGGAGCAAAGCATACTAAAATCTTTTTCCCTGAATTATATTTTGCTGTGTGCCAGTTAGTGATATTATTAAATATCCATATCTTGTATATCAGATATTTGGGTTTGCAGAAACAAATCAAAGTTTTCTTTAAGTTTGACAATATGGTAGATTAATGATGAATTTAACAATGTTGCTTCTTTATTTTTTTTTGCCATGATTTCTGAGTCTAGCACAGAAAACTAACATATTTATAAAATGAAAAATTAGGAAATAAAGGTGCAATGCAATTGTCACTGGCAAAGAAAGAACAAACACAGCTAAGGCCATAAATGGCTTAGGAATTACAAATGTTCCATTCGCCACCTTCAGCTCTGTATTTAGAAAGAAATTCCAGCACAGTATAAGGTAAGGACTCTTCAACCAAAAACAAAGTCCATGACATACAAGGTATTTTAAAACTCTCCTGTCTCTTTACTTTATGCAAGATGTTTAGAAAGGTTGAATAGCAACGAATACATTTAAAAAAAAAAAAAGCTTCAGCAAAAAATGTCTTAATACCGTACTTTTCAGAAAATAACAGCAACATAGGAAGCCTTATGAATAACTAATGGTTTATTTGCTAGAACCTGCTGAAGAAGTAAATACATTGATATGCCTTGAGAAGAAAAATTACCCTTCCATGACATCTGATGAAAGTCACTGCCATCTTTCTCTGGAAATGAAAGCAGAGATGCCCATGATATTTCGGAGATGATTTTTGTTATCTTAAAATCCAATTACATTACTTCGTTGCTACATTTTTAGATTCAATGTTTAAGAGAACAAAGTTTAGAAAAATGCAAATCAAAACCACATTGTGATAGCATTTCATACCCACTAGGGTGACTATAATCAGAAAAAGAGATTAAAAACAAATGTTAGTGAGGATGTGGAGAATTTGGAACCCTCATACCTTGTTGGTGGGAATGTAAATTAGTGAAGCCACATCAGAGACAGTTTGATCATTCATCAAAAAATTAAACATGGAATTACCATATGATCCAGCAATTCCTCTTCTAGGTATATAACCGAGAGAATTGAAAACATATGTCTACACAGAAACCTGTGCATGAATGTTCATAGTAGCATTATTCATAATAGCCAAAAAGTAAAATGGAACTCAAATACCCATCAACTGATGAATGGATAAACAAAATACTGTATATCTGTACAGTGGAATATTATTCAGCCATAAAAAGGAATGAAGTATTGATACATGCTACAACACTGATGAAGCTTGAAAACATGCTAAGGGAAAGAAGCCAGACACAAAGGGCCACCACATATTGTATGATCTCATGTACACGAAATATCCAGAATAGGAAAATCCATAGAGAAAGAAAGCGGATTTGTGGTTGCCAGGGGCTGGGGGAAAGCAGGAATGAGGAGTGACTGCTGATGAGTGAAGGGCTTCTTTTTGGAGTGATGAAAATATTCTGGTGATGGTTGAACAACCTTGTGACATAGTATACTAAAAACTACTGAATTCCTTTGAATTTTCTCCAGTACAAAGTGCTTCTATTTATCTATTTCCATATAAGGATCTGGAAGTATTTGCTTTGTAAATTTTTAGGAACAGTCTAAAATTATTATATCTTTCGCACAAATTGAATTTGCATCACTATTAGTAACCCTCCATACCTAGTAACACCTTTTGTCTTTACATCTATTTGCCTGAGGTTAATATGGTTACTCCAACTTCTTTGGTTAGAATTTGCATGGCACATTTTTTATCCTTGGACTTTCAATCAATTTGCATCTTTGTGTTAGAGGTGTATCTCTTCTAAAACTCAAATATTTAGTTTTTTTAAAATCATGTCTGACAACTCTTTCCTTTCAATTAGAGGGTTTAGTTCATTTATAAAATTTACTGTGGTTGCTGATATATATGTATGTATTCTACTATTTTAATACGTGCTTCTACTTGTACCTATTTTTCCACTTCCTCTTCTACTCTTTTTTGCTTTTTATTGTTTAGAGTTCTTATTGTTTTTTCTCATTCTATTTATCCCTTTAATTTTTTTGAAAGTTAAGAGCTGGATATATTTTTAACAATTAAGCTAAGTTTATTAACATGCATATTCGAAAAAGTCTAAAGTTAATATCTGAGAATTACAGAAACCTTAGATCACTTTTTTGCTATTCCATTCGTCTCAGCTTGGATATTTCTGCCCTGTCTTAGAGTTCCATGCTGATGTTAGCTCAAATTAGACGTTGCCGTTACTTGTGTTGAGTTAACATTTGGTTATATCCACTACCATATTTGTCAGCATCCTTCTTTGGCTCCACATCCTTTCTCAAGTGTCAGACTTTCCATTCGCCATCATTTTCTTCCTGTTCGCAGTGTGTTCTTTAGAATATCTCTTCTCAACTGGGGTTCCCTGAGAGCGTGAAGCTCTAATGCCCTAAAGCAGCCATGGTATGTAATGAGTTGCCTTCTCTAATATTACATTCAAAGGATGCAATAAGAAACTGATTACTGAAAACACTTTCTGCAGGGTTTAATTCTCGTAGGGAACATTGAGAAAGGCTGCTTCAGAACATCCTTTGGTGTGGATCTTTTCATGATAAACTTTCTTGGCTTTTGTTTATCTATTAATAAAAGTTCTGTATTTTGGTTTCTTGTGTTCATTTATCTTGAAAGACAGTTTTGCTGGGTAAAGAATTCTAAGCTGCAAGCTATTTTCTCTAAGTACACTGAAAGTATTATATCTTCTGGATAGCATTCTGGCATTCATATTTGGAAAAAAATGACATAGGTCTGGAGCTGAGGTAAAATAGCAAAAGAGGAGGTGTCAATCAGAGAGACATGTATTCAAACACCTTGAACCTTGGTTTTCCCTTCTGTAAAATGGGTATGTTGCATGGTTGTTGTTAAGTTTAGGTGTTGTATATGTGACATCTGAAATATAATATATACTCATGTTCATTATGATTATTAGTTCTGTTTTCCTCCCTTATTCTACAGTTTCCACAGAGCTCATAGGTTTGATCCTGGAGTCCCAGTGAATAAAGTTTTATGTAGGAATTGTGGAGGTGCATGACAGAACTCTCCGTCACTGCGATAGCCATTCAGGTTAGTGGGAGAGAAGATAATCTGATGCTTTTGTGTTCATTCCAAACAGGGA
The DNA here is from genome assembly GCA_004363605.1 of Indri indri. Taxonomy (NCBI): domain Eukaryota; kingdom Metazoa; phylum Chordata; class Mammalia; order Primates; family Indriidae; genus Indri; species Indri indri. Next base: position 3,932 of record RJWJ010044315.1, on the reverse strand, counting down.
GGCTCTTCTTCCCTTTGGACACCAGATTTTTTGCTAAATTACTTGAACCCCCTAGGCACTATATTTAATAAGGTGAGAGGGTTTTGTTATATTGCACCGGTGTGAATTTAGGCCAAGTGTTACATTTTGTTTATAAGAATGTGATTGATTTCCACCCATTCACTAATCAGTAGTAGCCTTGACTATACCCAGATAGCCAAGGAATAAGAAGACACAGAGGACTCCGTGCCAGGCTTTGCTGTCACACATGTCAGAAGCAAACAACCAAATTGCATTTCCTTCTCTGATTGGACTCCCCAGTTCACCTTGGGGACACATACGCAGCAGCAGGGACATACGTAAAGACATTGTTCATTGCCCTCTGCTCTCCCCTGCTCCTACACACACACACGCACACACACACATGCACAGAGAGAGAGAGAGAGACCACAAGTTTGCCGGTCAGCACATGCAATACTCTCTGGCATGGGAAGAGCAGTATCCTTACTCTCCCCCAGGCGAAGGACCTCTCCCTTCCTTCCAATTGAGTATGGGAAGCAGAAGTAAAATTTATTTTTATTTTATTCATATCTGGCTAAAGGTACATTTAATTAGAGAATAAGAACCTGCTAAGGATTAAGCATTTAACTAGATAAATAAGTCATTAACTATTTTGAAGACTTTTTAAAACCTAACAATAGGCATCATGTAGAAATACCATAAAATATATAACAATTCATCTGTTGATTGTTTAGGTTTTCACATTTTTGCTATTGTAAGCAATACTGTGTTTGATGGTCTTCACATAAATCTTCTTCCTCAAAATCAACTTATAAATGAACTCCAACAATCCAGGAAATGTGTTAAAAGACAGTTTTTCAGCTTGGGCTAGGCTATAGATTGGATGTCTGAGCCTTTCATCGTCTTCTCAAACAGGATGATCTGGGAAGAAAAGAGAGGTTGACGGTACAAAGGTGAAGTCTATTCAGTACAGGAGGGGAAAGATGCTGCAATTTGCATTTTGATCTGAAATTTTATGAGATCTCAAGGTAGAAGCTGGGATCACGCACCTCATTGTCTTCTGGATGAAGCCAGGTACCAGGAAGGTAAAGCGTCTCCTGAGGCCCAATGTTCCAATACCGCCCAAGGTTTCGTCCATTGATGAACACAAATCCGTAAGTCCAGTTCTGGAAGGGATGGTGACTTAAGACATAGGAACCCTGGCAAGGTAAAATCTAAGGCACTCGGGGAGTGAGAGCAAGACTGATATGATTATGGCACTCAACATGGAAGTGACTTTAGACTGGAATGTGTTCTAGAACTTCTATACTGCTGTCTGGGAATGAAAGAGAAAAACATGAATGGAACTAACTATTGTTCCCATCCTGTGATATATAATGTTATATTTTTTAAAAAGCAGGTCTTCTACTTCCAGAAATAAATACTGGTAATAAGATAAACACCACTACTGACAACAGCTACAAAAGATACTCAATTTTTAAAAATCTGCTTGCAATATAAGGAAGAATTACAGGATCAAGAGCTAGGAAAAGAAAATGGAGAGACAAGGAGACAACCAGGCAGTTTTTCCACTAGAGGCCTCTGCTTATTCAGGGTTAAAGCAAAATGTAAAACATAAAATTGGCATCTGTGCATGCTCTAAATTAAAAGACAAAGATTGCTGGATTGGATTTTAAATAAAGCAGTTATGTGTTATGTATAAGAGAATCATCAAAGACATAAAGGCATTGAAAAAAATAAAAGAGTAACAGTGGAAAAAGACGAAACGTACAAACTCTAACCAAAAGAAAGTTGTTATAGCTCTGTTAATATCAGAAAAATGAGACTTTAAGGTAAGAAGCATTATTAGAGATAAAAAGGAACATTTCATGATAATAAAATCCTTAATTTACCACAAATGTGTATGTCATATACAGGGAAGCTAAAAATACAAATGCAAAGTATATAAGCAAAATTGACAGAATAATAAGGAAAAATAAACAAATTCACAATTGTAGTGGGAAATTTCCATATAACCTTTCAATAGCTGATAGACAAAGCAAACAAAAATCAATAAAGATATAAAATATTTGAAACAAGATAATCAACAAAATTGAACTAATTGACATGTAGAGAATATATATCTAACATCTATAGTATACACATATTCTCTCATGTGTAATCAGAATATTTACAAGTTTGATCTCATGTTGAACTAAACAAGTCCTCACATTTTACAGTTCTCAGACTACAGTGTAATTAAACAAGAAATTGATAGCACAAAGATAACTATAAAATATCCAAATACTGGGAAATTAAGAAAAATACTTCTAAGCAATCCACAGGTCAAACAGAAACCACAAGGAAAGTTAGAAAATATTTGAATTCATCGATGATGAAAATAAAATGTATAAATATCTGTGGGGTGTAAGACTATCAGAAGAATTTCAGCAGAAACCTTGCAGACCAGAAGGGAGCGGGCTGATATGTTCAAAATGCTGAAAGAAAAAATACTGCCAACCAAGAATACCACACCCAGCAAAACTGTCCATCAAAAATGAAGACAATTATCCTAAATGAAGTATCTAAAGAATGTAAAAACAAACACCACACGTACTCACTATTAAATCGGAACTAACTGATGAGCACACACGTGCACAGAGGGAAGGAAATCTCAAAGGAAATCAAGCAGGGGGAGGGGGGCAGTGGGGAGGGGTGAAAACCTACCTAACGGGTACAATGAACACTTTCTAGGCGATGGGCACACTTTTAGCCCTGACTTGACCATTCTTACAAAAACAATCCAGGTAACCAAAAACCAAACCCCCGTAATACTTTTAAATTTTTTTTAAAAAATGAAGGAGACATAAATACCTTTCTATGCAAGTGAAAACTGAGGAAGTTCATCACCTCAGACCTTGCAAGAAATGCTAAAGGGAGTCCTTCAACTTGAAAAGAAAGGACCTTAAACAGCACCAAGGAAGCACACAAAAGTATAAATTCATTGGTAACAAATCACCAAGTTTCTCCCCAACGAGAGCACACCTCCCAGAGTAGACTGCACCTTTCTGGACAACAGTACCAGGACACCCAGCCCCTGCTGGCTGAGTACTACTGCCAAATGGCACCTTCAGTCTATGCCACTTCCCTTACTACAGGAAACAAGCACAGCCCCACCTAGAAACCTTCTGGTCCCAGGGAAGCTCCTCAATGTCCCCAAGAACATGGAAGTTGTCATCATGTGCAAATCCTTGTGGAGCACATGATCTTCGACAATCCCCACAGCCATATAAAGGGAAAGTGAAGTTCAAACTTAAAATTCAGAAGTAAAAGAGCAAAAGTAGGTATTTTGTAACTCCAGCAGACTCAAGAAGATTGGCCATAATTTGCAGGATACTTTACAGACCTTCTCCTTCATGGTTGGGTATAATTTGCCTGCCAGTTCCTTACCAAATCAGATATTCTAAAATGCCAATACTGAAGTTAACTTGCTAACTACAGAGAAGCACCTACGTGTGAAGTGCTTACCTTTAGTATCAGCTGTTTCTTATTAAATCTGTATTTTTTTTTAAATAGAATTTGTAGCTATGATAAAACTGTTGGGCTAACATATTAATCCTAAGGCAACAACTATGCAATTAACAAGATCCTAAAATGATTCATCTCTTTCTATATAAACATCATTTTTCTTACTACAACTTTTTTCTATAGTTCCATATGAAACACTACCTGTATAATATAAAATATAATATCAAAATTACTAATGCACTGATATGAAACATGGCTTATGATAATGTACCTTCTGAATTCTTGCTTGGAAGAATGCAATTCCTAAATTATAAAAATGAAACATGTTAAATTTATTCTTATTCTATGTAAAAAATAAAATAAAAAGCATAAGGCTCATATCCAAATAGGCAAATATAAAGATAATGAGAAGATTGGTGTTGCCA
>RJWJ010044314.1:0-12224 GCA_004363605.1 Indri indri | reverse complement strand
AAGAAGGCAGTGACTTGAAGTCACTAAAAAAGAGGAAATAGTTGGAGCCCTGAGAAGGGGTGAGATTTGGGCATGACATTGAGGTGAGAAGAAGGTTGGGCGTAGAAACTTTTATATACACACAGCAAGAAAAAAATGGATGAGTTTGAGTTTTATTTTAGTTTGTTTTCTTTGTTTCTTCTGCTTGGGATAGTAATGAATAAATGAGTCCCCTGAAGAAAGGGGATAAATTAAGCTTACCAGGAATTTATAGTTAAACAATCAGTACCAAAACAACAGTGGTGGATGAAATGGAAGCATCGGATGATAGGCCATGGAAAAATTAAAGCTTTACTGCTTCAGCCTCACTGTAAACAGTCTTTCTGAAGTTTAGAATTTGAATTAGGAACATCTACCCATTATCTAATATTCATGGAGAGAAGAGACAGAGATTTATTGGAAGTACCAGGAAGATATTACATATAAGGAAGAAACTGTTATTTATAATATACTCCAGTGATTATTCATCCAGAACCTATCATTACGGTTAATGTCATTATCCTTTTAATTGTGATAATTTCTTTACCTTCTCAAGTACTCATGAACTTTCTGATACATAAGAAAATTTAATTAAGTTAATAGCTATACCTTGTTCATCATTTTAAAAAATGATAGCTAAGGTAAAGTAAATTAAAGAAAAGGAAATGTATTTCTTAACTTGCTCAAATTTGCAGGGCAGGTTAAGGAATGACAAACGATAATGCAGAAATCTCAGTCTCCACCAATACACTGCTTTCTGAGTTTCCAGCTCTGGGACTTGGTATATACGGTTTATTTAAACCAATCTGAAAGTGGAATGCTTTATATACTGTTATTTTGAATAAAACTAAAATCCTCAATATTTACTTTTTGTACCAAATTTTCTCTCTGGTGTGAATGAAACGTAAAAAAAAAAATCTCAATATTGTTTAAACTGATGTATATTGTATATAGGATAAGGGTAATTTATCTAAAGACTTATGTGCTATCAAAGAACCCAAGGCCACTAGGCTATATCCAACCGCTGGTCTTGTCGGATCTTAGACCACTGTGTACTTATTATACAAATTACTGTACTGTGCAACATAATGAAATATTATATACCCTCTGGAGAGACAGACATGAAAAGACAATTGTTTCTGTGAAAATTTAGTTGAATCTTTTCAAAAAACTGGGTAAGACCACTAATTGAATAGGCAAGGTATGTGTCAAAGGCATGGGAAACTTACAAAAATCTGGAAAGATCCTACACTCAAGTTGCTGTGCTGTGCAAGCATCTTTAGATCTTTCACTTCACTTAAAACGTTCCAGACTGATCATCAGAGTGGAAATGCTACGGGCATGTTTAAAGCAGGAAAAACAAAGAATTATAACCATACTGAAAGTAAGGATCTTGGTCTACAGTACAAGATTTGTGAATAAATGCATATTTATATATTTAGACTTAACATTTTTTCAAAGTATGTTTCAATACTTTTAGTAACTTCTTACTTGATAAGTTTTTAAAATTTAGCCAGTGAGATACTGATCCCAGCGGGGACTTCAGGAGGCGTGGATGGGTCAGGAGCAGGGGGTCGGCATGTCTTGGCAACCAGTGCAGCAGATGCCTCCGGCCCCTCCAAGAGCCATTCACAAACCCTTGGAGAATGCCACTAGGGTGTTGGCATTTTCTCAAAACCTCACATGCCTTCAAACCCCCAATTTGCTTTAATAATCTGCAGATTGCTTCTGAAAACCCCGAAAGGATTATTCTGAAACAGCTGATGCTTTGCCCATTGTCTCCATCTGTCTCCTTCATACATTATTTACTATTAATGTTTGCGTCAGTGTTTGCTATCCTTTATTTTCTTGTTTAAGGCTTCCCCATCTCCTACTCCCAAATCCGCCCCCAAAGAGAGTTTCATCTCCGTAATTTTCCATCTATGACATCAAGTTCATTTCCCAAATGCTAAACTGGGACATGGCCATGCAAATAGCTTAACTTCAAGAAGGATCTGAGCAGCAAAAACCAGAGTGGCATTAAAGCAAAAGGAAATCAAATAAATCCTTGTTTCAAACAAGATGACCTAAAATAGCATGTGAAAGAAATGTTGAACTACAGATTATGATTTGGCCTTGAATAACATCTGAAAAAAATGCTGACTTCTAAATGGAGTCCTAGAAATTTTTAAAACAGGACTAGAGACACCAGTTTTAACACTGGCCAAAAAAGCCCTGGGGTGATGAGAAATACATTGAAATTTGCCTCCTGGTCTGAGGGTGAAATGAAAAGTCAGGTCCCTTGGTGCCACAGGGACTCGAGAGGGACTGGAAGAGGGTTCCGGTTTCTAGGATTTGGGAACAGAAACATTTTTCTTACAGGACAATGTAAAATTGGTTATAAGCTTGCCTGGAGAAGGAATATTTATGGAATCTTTTGGCTTATTTTGTGGGTAGAAAAAAGTTATGCCATTTGCTTCTGAGACTTGTCAACTCTACAGCAATGGGCCATGTGGCTAAAGCAGCTTCTTGCTCCTTCACGTGGTGTGTGTCCTCCTCCCACAAGGCTCAACAGGTTTACAGGCAGTGAGGTTGGGGCTCAGGAAGTGGGTGTGTGGGTTGCTGCTCCTACCCATCTCAGGTTTCAGGACCACCTCTGCTTTATAGAGCAATAGACAAGGCACTGAGAAGGCACACATTTCATGGGTGTGGTAGAAACAAAACCAAACATATTTTATCCAACCTCCCTCCATCTTACATTTGTGCATCCTCCCCCACAAGAAGCTATGTAATTAATATGATTCTGAACTATATTCAAAAATGGTGAGCTTTATAGTGTTGCTTTGCATTGCTCATGTGGATGGTGGTATCTGGAAGAGCAAAGTGCTACTCTACACTGGGAATTCCAGTTACGAGCATGAAATAAATGGACAAAGAAAATGTGGGAGGTGTGTGCGCGTGCGCGAGTGTGTGTGTGTGTGTGTGTGTGTGTGTGTGTGTATGCATACATGTAATGGAATTCAACTTGTACCCCTAAATTTATTACAATTTTAAAAAAGGAAAGGAAAAAATTATTTTAAAAAATCAGATAAGATAGGATGATAGTCTAAGATTTACCAAAGGCCTGACTTTATGTATCCCATGCCCAATGATCTGATATCTTAATTATTGAAGATGCTTTACTGTGGTGGCCAATTCAATTCAACGCAATTCACCAGCACCTAGTAGGTAAAAGCAGTATGTTAATCACTACGGGAGATGCAATGTCGGGAGAGATGAAATCCCTTCTCTTTCATTCTTGCGTCTTACCAAGTACTGAGCTACATGTGGAAGATGAGCTTGCATGATCACTGATTTGTGTGTCTGCAAGTAAATTTGTCCAGAGCATAGATGTTTGTTTTGTGTTTCTAGACACTGGACGTATTTCTAGAAGAACATGTGAATGGAGTAAAACATGTTCCTCACCACACTGGGTACTTTGAACAGTTAACACTAGATTCTATTAATAGAACTTCAAGGAAAATACTTTTGGGTTTTCCAAATTCACTCTCTTATAAATCTGTAATTTTTCCGGGATCCTCTATTTCTAGGATAGATTCAATTCTCCAATTCTTCCATCTGTACTTCCATAAGCACACAGACACTCAGAAATACATTGTGTTACTTTTTCTCTCCTCCGTGTTCACTTTTGCCTCTTTATTCCTCATTAAAGTTGGATGAAAGACTGTGAGACAGCCTATACTGCAATTAAAGATTTTATTGTGCTGTCTTAAAAAGTGACAGGAAGGGAACAATTATCAATTATAAATCTGTACCTTCACCATGAAGCAGACTCAGACATATCCACAGTGGAATTATTTTCATGTCTCAGAAACCCCCTCTATACAAATTCAGCTTCAATTGTGTCCTCATATTTCACCAAATTTTCAATGAAAAAAATGGACTTGGTGCAGAATAAGGTGCAAGCTAATTTCATTCATTTGCTCTCTGATTTAGGCCATGGTGTCAGTCTAATGACAAATACATTCATGTAAACTTTAGTTTTTCATCTTCTAAATCGTAAAAAGAGAACTGAGAGTTGTATGTATAATTTACAAGTAAATCCTATATCAACACAGTTTTCTTCTCACTTTATAAATTTGTTAGAGCTTTGGGAGACAGAATGACTGAAGTAGTCTTCTTTGCTGCATAGAAGGATCTATACTAAAAAAAAAATTGTATCCTAGATTTCTTTTAGTGTTACAAGGATAAATCAAATGCCAAGAATTTTTGTGAATGCATAACTTTTTGTTTTATGCAACTGCACTGTTAGCATTTGCTAATAAATGTAGAAAACAAAAAAATACACGCAAAATTATTATAACAATGTTAAATAAAAATGTCAATGAATATTGATCTATAAAGTGCACGTGAAGGTATATTTAAAGAATTGGACAAACCAAAACCCAGATTTTACAATCTTGAATTTTCTTTACGCAGTTCCTTTTTAAGGTGAAATTATTCCTTATTTTGTCAAGATTCTGTCATTTTTTTCCATGATTCAGTGATGAGATCTCTTGTGGCCATCTTCTGCCTTCTAGCTAACTTATCAGGGCCTGGTGTACAGAGACAAAGAATTGTTGTTGTTGTTTTTAAGCACACTTTGTTTTTCTGGTGATAGTAATCAACAAAATATAACAGCACCAACATCATCATTTCTTGGTATCAATCTCCCTGATTAAACCTCTTAGAATTAATGCTTCTTATGAATGATTAATAATACTGATTAGATAACTAATTTTTATAGTGAAATCATGCATGACCCCTTGTTTTTCATTTGCATAGGAAGAGTATATAGGTTGGAAGACATGGAATTCCATTAAAGTAACATGTAACAAAAAAATAGAGTTACAGGGTCTCTTCTGGAGCCCGTGTGTTCTGAGGATCAGTCAGGTGTCAGGCAAGAATTGCTCCCAAGGAATGATCTGCAGTCAGTCACTCCTATCTGCTCCTCTTTGCACCACTGCATTGTTTTTCTTTCCTCACAGACTTTTTCTACTCCAGGGTCCAAAACACAGCCAGCTTCACAGGGGAACGTCACCCTCTGCAATAACCAGATAGAATTTGACGTCCATGTACGAAGGTGGGCACAGCCTCTGGCTGGTCCCTCTGGGTCGGGTGCTGACCCCAAGATCACACACTCTTGAAGGGTGGGGGTGTGCAGTTTGGTGTCCAGTTGTGTGGTCCCAGATGCTTCCACTGCAACCATGAGAATGGCCATCGCTTGGAAGAAAGGGCGCAAGTTTCTGGAACATGTGGAGAGAGCCCAACAACCACTGTCAAGGTGCCTATGGCAAGGGGCTTGGACCAGAAGCTTCTGAAGTTGTTTTTGATTCTAAAATTCTACATTAACATATTAGGCATTTCTTTTATTTTTTATTCATTTTTTTATTGAAGTGAAATTCACACAACATTAAATTATCTACTTTTAAGTGTACACTTCAGTGGTGTTTAGTACATTAGCAATGTTGTGCAGGCACCACTTCTACCAGTTTCAAAATACATTCCTTACTCCAAAAGAAATCACCTTACCCATTAAGCAGTCACTCCCCATTCTTCCCCTCCCTCAGCTCCTGGTGAACACCACTCTGTGTTCTGTTTCTACGGATTTACCTATTCTGGATGTTTCATACCAATGGAATCATACAATATATGATCTTTCGAGTCTAGCTTCTTTCTCTTATCATAACGTTTTTGAGGTTTGCTCATGTTGTAGCATTCGTCTTTATGGATGAATACTATTCTGTTGGATGTATATACTACAACTTATTTACTCTTTCATCTGTTAATGGTATTTGGGCTGTTACCACCTTTTGGCTATTGCGCATGAACATGTGTATACGTGTATTTGTTTGAAGAGCCTTGTCAAACAAATTCTATTTCCAATTCTTTCAGAAGCCTAGGAGTTCACCTAAGAGTGGAAGAGGGTCATATGGTAATTCTATGTTTAACTTGTTTAAGAGCTGCCAAACTGTTTTCCACAGTGGCTGAACATTTTATATTACCACCAACAGCGAATGAGGATTCCAATTTCTTCATATCATAGTCAGCATTTGTTATTTTCCCTTTTTAAAAATTCTAGCCATCCTAGTTGGTATGAAGTGGTACCTCATTGCGGTTTTGATTTGCATATCCCTAATGACCAGTGATTTTGAGCATCTTTTCATGTTGTAGCTGGTCATTTGTGTATCTTCTTTGAAGAAATGTCTAGTCAAGTTGTTTGCCCCCTTTAAAAAATTTGACTTTTATTTTTTTAGTTGTAAGAGGTCTTTATATATTCTGGATACTAAACCCTTATCATATACATGATTTGCTAATATTCTATTGTGTTGGGAGAAAGATATTCCATTGTCTTTTCATTTCCTTGATAATTTCCTTTGATAAGAAGTTTTTAACTTGGATAAAGTTCAATTTACCTATTTTTTTCTTTTGTTGTTGTAATTTTGGTGTCATTTTAAGAATTCATTGCCAAATCTAAGATTGTGAAGCTTTGCTTTCATGATTCTTCAAAAAGTTTTATAGATATACCTCTTACATTCAGTTCTTTAATACATTTTGAGTTAATTTTTATATACAGTGTAAGATAAGAGTCTAACTTCATTCTTTTGTGTGTGAATATCTAGTTGTCCTGGTACCATTTATTAAAGAGACTATTCTTTCTCTTATTGGGTGGCCTTGGCACCTTTTTCATAATCAACTGGCCATAGATTAATGGATTTATTTCTGCATTCTCAACCCTATTCCATTGTTCTATACATCTGTCCTTATGCCAGTATCACACTGCTTTGAATACTGTAGTTTTGTAGTAAGTTTTGAAATCAGGAAATGTGAGTCTTCCAACTTTGTTCTTTTACAATATTGTTGTGGCTATTTGGGGCCTCTTAAAATTCCATATGAATTTGGGGATTGGCTTTTCCATTTTTGTAAAATGGAAAATTGGTCTTGTTCAATTTCTTCTAGTAATGGTTTGTAGTTTTCAGTGTAACTACAATGTTACACTGAAATAGTCAAATCTATTCCTATTTTTTGATGCTATTGGGAATAAAATTGGTTTTTAAATTTCCTTTTCAGATTGTTCATTACTAGCATATAAATCTTATATCCTAAAATATTGCTGAATTTGTTTATTAGCTTTAACAGTTTTTTGTGGATTCTTTAGAATTTTCTATGTATGTGACTATGTTATCCATGAACAGGGACAGTTTTACTTCTTCCTGTTCAATTTGGATATCGATTATTTATTTTTCTTGCATAATTGCTCTGGTTAGAACTTCCAGTACAATGTTGGATACAAGTGACAAAAATGGGCATTCTTATCTTATTCCCACCTAAGCGGGGAAAGTTTTCAGACATTCACCATTGAGTATGATGTTATTAATAGTTGTGGGCTTTTTATAAATGCCCTTTATCAGGTGGAAGAAGTTCCCTTCTATTAATACCTAGATTGTTTTTAACATGAAAGGCTACTGGATTTTATGAAATGCTTTTTCTGGATCTACTGAAATGATCACATGATTCTTTGCTTTTGTTCTATTAATACGATGTATTATACTGACTAATTTTCATATGAGCCACTCTTGAATTTCTGGGATAAATCCTATGTGGTCATGGTGCATAATCCATTTAATATGTAATTGGGTTCAGTTTATTAGTATTTTGTTGGTTTTTGCATCTATATTCATAAGGTATTTTTGGAATTTCAGAATATTACAGGGGTACAAATGTTTTGGTTACGTGGATTGCTTTTGTGCTGCTTGAGTCAAAGTTATAAGTGTGCTCTTTACCCAGATAGTGTACTTTGTACCTGTTAGGTTTGATTTCACCCATTCCCCTCCCTCCTGCTTATTTTCTAGCGACACCTGTTGCACTGCCCTGCACAGCCGCTGACATTCGTGCCTCTGGATCTCTGTTCATGCTGTTCCCTGGCCTGGAGGGCCCTTATCCTCTTTCTTTACTTGGTAAATATTCCTTATCTTTAAAGATTCATTTCAGGCATGATTTTCTCCAGGGAACCCTAGATATTTTTAAGTACAGCTTGTACTTTCGCTTGCGCTGTGAAAATCTCTTTTTTACTGAATTATATATTGGAACAATCTGTTTTTGTGTTGGTTTCTCCCCATTGGACTGAATGCTCTTAAGTCTGAACCTCAATTTGTTCATCTTTCTCTCCTCAGTGCCTCATAAAAGACCTGGCACATCATAAATGCCCCGTAAGTATATGTTGAATTAAATGAAATGTGGGCATGTATTTAATTGCTGAGTGATGTGGTGGCCTTCAGGGTAACAGAGATTAGGAGAAAAAAGCTAAGAGGCTGCCAAGAGCTGAAGTATTAGGAGTCACCAAGGAAACAGGACTCGGACTGTTTCAGGCGAATAGGATTTGGGTGGGAGGAAAGAGAAGGATCTGTTCAGGCCAGGGGCTTACAATTAAAAGGTGACGGGAAATGAGAATAGACTTGGATGATATTGGAAATAATGAGACTGGCTGGATTAGACAGGAAAGGGGCTTGGAGAAGAATGGGGAATGCCCTGTGGGTGCAGATGGGCAGCTATGGATGTGGCATTCAGACCCAGCGCCTGTCTGCGGTGCTTCCACCCAAGTCTCTCCCTGCTTGGCATGTAGTTTCGAATCTTCTAGAAGCTTATCTATGCCCTGCGGAAGGCTGCTTTTTCCTGACTGCCAGTCCCAGGAGGGCTTTGTTCTCACTGCATGCTGTAGTTCATTCTAGGGGAGAGGGTGGGAAGCACACAGAGCCCCAGAAGAGGCCCAGGCAAGGTCAGGAGCCAGCTCCAGGATGAACATTGCTTGTTGCACATACTCGAATTTCCCTCGAACCTGCAATTGTTTTGTTTGCCTGCTATTTTATGGGATACTAATTACATCCCAGGGCTATGGACTTCTAATGAGCCAATACCTAGGAGATTCAACCTGGACTCAATTCTTTGTAGAGATTTTATTTCTTAGACAGAGCATCTTAATATACAGATGTAAGATAATAATTTTTCATTTAACATGCAATATTCCTTTGTGGATCAACCTATCATTACACCTGACTATTACACCACATTATGAGCTTTGTTAAAAGGAGGAAAAAACAGCTTGTCTTCCTGATGGTACCAAAAAAAAAAAAAAGAAATGAAATAAACTGACTGAATATAAGTGATGTGCTATATATAAAGGCTGCTATGGGTTACCATGGCAACCAAAGTTCTAAAAATGACAGGAAGAAAAGAACATCAGGTTGTTGTGACAAACGACACTTGAAGTGACAGTTTTCTTGTGGTGCTTGCTTTTAATTAATGCAGCTCTGTAAGGAACATTATTATTGAATAATAGATTAATGTGGTAAATCAGGAACCTGGCTTGCAGATTTGCTTTTGCAACACTAGGATGACTAATAAGAGAATTCAGAGAACGGCTGGAGAGTGAAACTCCGCTGTGGGAGGAGATGACTAATGGCGGCTATCCAAAATCACATGACAAATGTCTGCACCACACGCTCTCAGGGAGTGTGCAAACAGCTGTCTCCAGCTGCAGTGATCAAAGCAAGGCTAAAACATACAACAGTCACCACAAAGGAAAGCAGTTGTGTACATCAAAAATATCAGTGGCTTAAAAAAATCTTAATATATGTCATTTTTATTGCTGGTGATTTTTGTTAAGTGTCTCAATGTCTGCTATGTAAGATGAAACCAGATATATACATTCTTTGCTAACCTATTTATTTCAGCAGGGAGTCTCCAGTATTGTGAGTTCTTAACACCCCACATCAGGAGGCCAAGTAGGCACCTGCTGCTCGGGCACTTACAGACATTAAAATGCACGGGCAGTGTCTAAAGGAGACGATCAGTTTTGATACACATGGACAAGAAGACATACAGACTCTCTCTATAGCTGTGGAAATCGAGGACAACGCAGTGGAGACACCACGTCCACAGGACATGAAGCTGAGATGAAAAGCCAGGTCTCCACCCTCCACAGGCCTTTGTCCACACCATCTGCTCCTGGCCTGGCCTCCCTGAATGGGAGGGAATTCTTGGTGCATTTATTTATTTTCTTAGAGCCTCAGAACAACCCTGTAAGGGCGTAGGTACAAAGGAAATCACTTTTAAAGGAGAATAGAGAAAACAATTCCAAATGACGTGGGTGGTGGATTCCTTTTGTATGCTTCCATCTATAGCGTGTTGAGCTGGTAGGGCTTTTCAAATCCTTATCGCTTGTTTTGTTTGCTTTGATCCCCCACCTCCAGGACAGGTTAGGTGTCCTTCTATGGGCCTCCATGGCCCATGCTGCTGTATCTGTCCACACTTGCTAACTCTCTGGCAGTTGTTAACAGCTCATCTTGCCTACGGACTGTGAGCTCATGGAGGCAAAGGAAATGTCTTTTCTCCTAGCTCATTTTTTGGCACATAAAAGGGGCTGGATACATTTTTTAAATGAAGGAATGAATAAATGAAAGAAAGCCTGCATGTCTAGGTGACTATAGCAGAGTTTCACTGAATTACAATTATGTTAGTTCACCCATCATTCATCAAGAACGTAGGGACCAACCTTGAGTCAATGACCAGGCAGGTGTGGTTAATACAGACGGTGAGGTATGTAGTTCCTGATTCCAAAGTCTTGGCATCTACAGGGCAGCACGAGCAACCAAAGCAACAAGTAAGACAGCAGGGTAGAAATGCTAGAATAGAGATGACAGTCAGCATAACAAGGGAGGATATTCTCAGAGCTGGGGGCTTCAGGAAAATTTTCTAGGAGAAAATGAAACTTGAATGGGAGCTTAAGAAGAAAGAGTTAACTAGGCAGAAAAGAGAGAAGAGTGTTTGAGATCAAAGAGACACATACCAGCAGAGGATATCATGAACATGCTGGAAATGAAGCATGGCTAGAAAGCCGGTGTGTGCAGAGAGCCGGGCAGGATAGGAGGAGGCTGGGGCAGCCATGAGCATGCAGTTCAAGGAAGGCCCTGTGCACCACGGTGGGGCTGGACACTCCAGCTACCGGGAAACCTCTTGGCCTTTTACATGTGTCTCTCATACATAATTAATACATGCTTATTATAAAAACTTGGAAAATATGAATAGTAGAGGCAAAGGAAGAGGCACCAATTGTCTGACACCAGAAATAACCAGTGTGAACACACTTTAATATAGGTTTTTCACAGCAATATGGCTATATACATATATTTTTACACATAAAAATGGTGATCTTTGATACCTAATTTTTAAAAAAATTTTAAAGTTGGAAGTGCAGTATTTAGAATTTTTTTCCCCCAAACAATTTGTAAGTCACCAATCTGGTGCATTTTCCCCCAGATTTCTATCAACAAAAACATTCTTCCGTCTGACTTCAATTTAACACTATTTAACCAGGCAAATGATGAAATTAACATTAATAAATAATCTTCAGGTCCTCAAACTTTAATTTTTTACTAATTGTCCCCAAATATCCCTTTTTAACAAAAGGATCATGTTCAGAACCACATGTAGCATTTCTCATGCATTTGTCATGTCTATTTATTTTCCTTAGTCTGGAACAGTCCCTCAGTCTCTCCTGGTCTTTGATGATGATTGACACTTTTGAAGATCCCAGGGCAGCTCATGGATAGAATGTCCCTCAGTTTGGGTTTGTCTGAGGTTTCCTCATCATTAGAATCTGATTACAGACATTTGAAAGGAATTATCCAGAAGGAATGCTGTATTCTTTCCACTAGATCATAACAGGTGGGGGCATACTTTTGATTTGTACTATTTTACTGATGAAGTTCATACTAATTATTTGATTAAGTTTCCAGCTACGATTCTCCCCTGAAAAGTGATTCTTTTACTCCTTTGTAATTAATAAGTATTTTTTGTGGAAATACTTTTGTTGGTCGTATTGCACTTCTGCACATCTGAGAGGCACTGACAACCTTCTGTTCTGGCCTACCTTTCCAAGGATGTTGTTAGAGCAAATAGCCTTATACAACAGAGATAATGTCTCCCTCTGGAGCAGAGAACAGCTTTGTTTGGTATCCAGTATAATAAAGATAATGCCTTTGGAACAAAGGTTGGGCAATTTGCTAGGATTCCGTAAAAGTTTGGGATTTTCTGAGCTCAGGGTTCCTCAGCTGTGATGAGAATTCAAGGTGTGTGCAGCATCCATCTGGGCCACTTGATGTTGTCACATGGGACTTCAGGGACAAAAG
>RJWJ010044313.1:0-12203 GCA_004363605.1 Indri indri | reverse complement strand
AACAAACACTTGTAAGGGTTAGTTAAGCTCAAGCATTTACTGAACACATACATACATGAGACACACCATGCTAGGCACTGGGTCATAAAGATGTATGACACGCTCTGCCTTCATGATGCTTATAGTCTTATGTCTTATTGACAATAAAAACAGGTGATGTAAGGTGAAATAAAGAAGGTAAAAACAGAAATAAAGCTACTTTTCATGTTAGATGAATAAGAGACAAATAAGGACAACATGTAAAATGAATGATAGATTTTAAGAAATCTCAGTCTAACGACGTTACACTGGGTAAGGTATTTGAACTTTTATCGATGCAGAATGTAAGGAAAGGTGCAGGGACTCTTCTGGTTTGCAACAAGGCACAAAGGGGAAACAAACATTTTCTACATAAACATGATTAGAGAATGGTAAAGGAGGCTACTTCAGTCAGTTAGTTGGATAAATATTTATTAATACCAGTATTTGTGTCAAACATGGTTCTGGGTAGTAAGGGAAGTCCTTTACCTTGGAAGAAAGAAGGCCAGTTTTCAAATAATTAACAAACTGGAAAGCCTGCTTCGTTTTGCCTTTAAGTGTAAGGGCAGAAGTGGAAATGGACGGCCTTGATATCCATGTGTGGCCCTTGCTATGTCACGAACAGTAATATCAACTGGCCAGGAATGTAGGCATATGAGTAGTCCAGAGAGAGTGTCCCTTCATGTAATATCACGGAAAGTAAGCGATGATTAAAAGAAATATAATGTTCTGGCATCCTAATGAGTTCATACTATAAGTCTTAGGACACTTCAATGGGAGTTTGATGGGGAAGTAAAGACTTATATTCAATAGGAGAACTTAATAATTTTCTTATCTTTTTCAATTCTGTAGCAGACATCAATTTGGATATATCAAAGCCTTTAAAAGCAAACCTGAGTTTTACCAAACTGGATCAGATAAACCATTTTTTAAAGAAGATAAAAAATGCACATGGCTTGGCACATAGCAAAGAGACTTCAGTCCTGTCAGAAACCATGTTGAGTAAGGATGAGCTTCTGGTCTCCAAATGTTACCGTGGAAAGTTGTCTAAACCTAAAGTTCATGGTGATGCAGTACAAAAGATTTCAGTTCAAGAAAACATGTGGAGAGCTGTTTCCTGCTTTCAAAAAATTTCTGTCCATACTACTCAGATTGTGATCTCCATGGAAACTATACCCCATCCTAGTAAACCACGCCTCTTAGCATCTCTATCAAACCTCAATGGAAGCCTTAGTGTGAAAGCAGCGCAAAAAGTACCTGGTAAGTCACAGAAAAGGGGAGGGGGAGAGAGAGAGAGAGCAATGAATATAATTTGTCGACATCTGAAAATGCATCAGTTTAAAGATTTATATTATGCAGAAGTTAAAAGTTTTAAAGGCCATTAGAGATGGGGATATTTCTGGCTTGTGACCTTATTTTAATGATAATTTTAGAATAAATCCTTTGAGCCTTGGTACTTTAATGTCTAAACTGAACTGCTTCTATCCACTTCTTGAGGCTTGTTCCTATAGATGTCTTTACAATTGTTATTTCCTGAATTTCTCTTTACCTAAAATAGCTGTAGTGGAACAATAGTGGTTCAACTTTTGTGAACCATTAGAATAGTGATTCTCAAAGTGTGATCTCCAGGCCAGCCACAGTGGCT
Source organism: Indri indri (assembly GCA_004363605.1). NCBI lineage: Eukaryota > Metazoa > Chordata > Mammalia > Primates > Indriidae > Indri > Indri indri. Next base: position 10,540 of record RJWJ010044313.1, on the reverse strand, counting down.
CATGCCTATAATCCTAGCACTTTGGGAGACTGAGGTGGGAGGATCACTTGAGGCCAGGAGTTCGAGACCAGCCTGAGCAACCTAGTGAGACCTATGTTTAAAAATTAGCTGGACGATTGGATTGCTTGAGCCCAGGAGTTTGAGGTTGCAGTGAGCTATGATGATGCCACTGCACTGCGTGGGCAGCAGAGCGAGACCCTGTCTTCAAAAAAAAAAGCACGAGATCTCAGAACCAGCAGCATCAGCATCACCTTGGAACTTGTTAGAAATGCAAATTCTCAGACCCCACCTCTGACCTACTGAATCAGAAATTCTGGGCATGGAGCCCAGCAATCTGTACTTCAATAAGCCCTACAGGTGATTCTCATGCACTGCATTAAGTCACTGGTAACAATTTATTTAAAAAGGAAAAATTGCTGCGGTGGCAGATATGCTACACAAAGTGTAATAGAAGCCAAGATTCAACTTTCCCAGAATGCCATTAAGGTGTTTTATCAGGCAGCAACACCTGGCAGGGAAAGGCTGTGCTTCTGTGCCTAGCCTAGCAAAGAGAGGCAGGGACCCTGCAAACCGAATGTCATTGATGGGTGGAGAGGTGAGAAATTAACTAGCAGTGACATCTCCATTTTCCTTTTCTGTTACCATGACTAAGTTGTTATGTGCTTTTTCACACTGAATCAAAAAGGGTGGGCAGAAGAAATGTGAGGGGAGAAGAGAGAAGGCAAGACACAGGTGGGAAATAGCAGTTTTCAATCACAGAAACTGCTACTGTAAAAGCTCAGGGCACAATGCCAGAAATTTTTCTCTAAAAATAGCAAAAGGGAACCATCTTTTTTTCCATTTTAATTTGTAGGGGAAAAAAGGGACTTAGGGCAGCAGTCCCCAATGGGAAGCCAGGGGCAGGGAGAAAGAGGAATGGTTTCAGGATGATTCAAGTGCATTACATTTATTGTGCACTTTATTTCTATTATTATTACATTGTAATATATAATGAAATAATTACACAACTCACCATAATGCAGAATCAGTGGGAGCCCTGAGCTGAGTTGTTTTCCCACAACTAGACAGTCCCATCTGGGGGTGATGGGAGACAGTGACTGATGTGACAGGAGGTGGAGCTCAGGGGGTGATGCAAGCAATGGGGAGCCTCCCTCCACTCACCTCCTGTGCGGCCCAGTTCCTAACCGAGAGTTGGTGACTGCAGGGTTAGGGGATAAAGAGTAAATCCTTAAACTCTGTGTAACTTAGTTGTTTACCAAAAAGTAATTAAGTGGCAGCTGTAGACTAACTATAACTTAGTTCCATCTAGCCAGTTTGGGCACAGTAGTTGAAGAGATAAAGAAAAAGTTTTATAGTTGAGAAGTATGAATTTTGGGCCAAAACATAGATGATTTATTTCTTTCTCCCTAGAAATATTTGTGACCAAGCCAGCTAAAAGCTCTGTATTTTTTTATATTGTCTTCAAAGTTAGAAATGAAAAATGTAAGGTTCATGGGACATGAAAGACTATGAAACACTGGAGGCTGCAATGTCCGATTTATCCACAAATAAATTGCAATCCAGACAACACTGGTCCTGTTCCCACGCCTTTCCAGTTGTACCTTACTTAATCAGAGCAGGGAAAGGATAGGACTCAGAGTGGAAGAATTTAAACATACTGTACTCAACTCTAGGTCCTTTTCTTTTTTCATCCTCTTTGCTTTTTTTATTCATTTGCTACTCATATTTTATATACTTTTAATGGTGTCTATTCTCAGAAAATATCTTTAAAATATAATTAAAATCCTTCTCTCACTGAGCTATGCAAGATAGCAGACTCATTCTGTTTTTGTAACTTGTTTTTTCTCCTTTATGCCATAAAAACTACATACCCTTACTCCTTTTACAATTATTTTCTTAAATCTACTTAGACAAAGAAATAGAAATTATAGCTTTTACTAAGACATACTTTATACAACTGTAATGTGTAGTGTCTAGCAAATGTTCTAAAATAGTTATTTTAGTGTCAAATCAAATCAAATCAGTTAGCCATTTAATAGGAACAATTTTACTATGAGACCATAACAAACACCAAAATATTTTTTCTACATTTCTGCTTTATATAACAGCACACTCAAACAGGTTTTTTTTTTTTTGCCTTTCTTTTTTTTTATTATTTCAAAATATTAAGTGGTACAAATTTTCTCAAACAATTTAAGATGACAATATGGTCAGCAAAATAAGAATAACTTCTAACTAAGCAAAACAAGATTGTGTTAAGTTCTAGTTATTGCTAAAGACTGATTTCTAGGAAAATTGCAATTGAGAGATTACTGCATATTTTTTCAGAAAATCAATTTTTATTATATTTTTAAAAAATAAAACATAACAAGCCTTGATCAGTAATTTCATTATATATTTGAATATGTTAAAAATTCATGCTTTGCATTTTAGATGAAATACATACAAACATCTATTCAAAGTATAGTTTTGATAAGTGGTAAAAAGTATCTACCACCAAAACACACACATGTACACAAAATCTCCTTCCAGTAGTCATATTTCTTTTTGTATTTTTCAAGTGACATCATTGTACATTCAATCAAAAATTTTTATACTGTAGTATATCTTTGAGCTCAGTGGGGTTAATGTCAGATTTTTATAGTTTGAATCTAATACAGAAATACTTAACTGTGTCTTTGATTTTACAGTTTATATAACTATTGTGACCATGTGCAGCAGCTGTACTTTTCAAATTATTTGCTGAACCAAATTGAGCACAGTGACAAAAGTAGTCATCTCAGATGTACTATTAAACAGAGAAAGAAAAAGGAGCATTGCCTTGGTACAGTATAGCCATCTGCTATACAGATGTTATTGTATAGAATGACTGAAGATAAAATAATTGTAGAAAATTTTCATTAAAACCTCAACAATTTGCACTTGTTTATGCGAATCTGCATAACTCCCCAATGAGACAACACACTTGGGGTTTCTTTGGTTCTCACTCACTTTCTCTTTGATCCTTTTTGATGTGCTGACTTTAATAAACACAGTCAAAAACACTGTGCAAAAACATCATGGAAAAAACTACAAAGGAACAATTATAGCAGCAGAAACTACTCTAATCCCTAACTTACGCAAGCTATTTTTAGTGAAATATTTTTTTAACACTCTTTATGTGACAATGTTATATAAACAGGGTAAAATGGTCCTTTCCAGATGAGTTTTAATTTAGGAGCTGAAATAGATTTGTAATCCTACAGGAATCTTATGTGCTAAGTCATATTTAGAGAAACACCATTGGGAATGTGTTGTAGGCATGTTTCCTCATTTGTCAAAAGTATAAAAAATATTTGAGTTCACCTAATATATTTTTATCATCTAAACTGTCATAAACTTATGGAAATTGTATTTTAAAAGGGAATAATAAAAGTGAAAGAGGAAACTTAATTTTCTCCTCAAAACATTGTTAATACATTTAAATAATCTGAAATGCTTTCATATTCATTTACTCATTTTTAAAACTAAGTATTTATAAATTCACTAAAGTGGTTAAAGAGATTCCTATTTTCGTCATTTAGCACAAAATGAAATGGTTAAATATTTTCTACTTTACAAAATAAGTCTACTACTTCTTCTTAGTCTCCTGTATTATTCTATGACCCTAAACCATGAGAATTTCAAGGGATTTGATTTTTTTAAAAATTTCACTCTGCAGATACTGGTGTAGAAGTGACTTATAATAACCTAATTCATATTTCTGTTAGAATGCTTATGTTCTCCCATGTGTCTTTGGTAAAATGACCCTAAAGTTCAGATTTTAGTATTGAGATTTTGCATTTTTAAAGTTGATATAGAATATTGCAGAAAATGCTATGATTATGTTATCAATAACAAAATGAATTTCATTTTGAAAATACATCTTATATTTTGAAATATTTTAAGGCAGATAATATTTCTTTTGCTATCAAGTAAATCCATCCTATTCTATAGTATGCTGTTTTAAAAAACAATTCCTTCCCCCCCAACATACAACACAATCTTTTTTGCCATTTGAAGTATGTTGTTTTGGAGAAACCATAAGTAAGTAGCTATAAATTCTGAACTGGCAGTGTAGTACTTTCCACAGGCAGGGTGGGGAGTGAGCTGAGACGTTAGCTCCCCTTGTCAGGGTAAATTATGGCTCTATTAGGGCGGCACGCCTTAGATTTCAGCAACGAAGACTACACAATTCAGAGCTATGAAATAGCTGTACTTGAGGCTGCCGCCTTCTTTTTCAAGGGCACTTAGATTGGCAACCTCCATGTATGTAGATAAGGAAAAGGAAACTAGGATATAAGCAAGTTAAATGGCACGAAAGATTGGGGGAAGTGGCTAAATGAGACTATCTTGGCTGGCATTTTAGTCAGAACTGGGAAAAAGTTGGAAGGATCCCCTCTCCATAGGGACATAGGGGACTTTTAACCCATGCAGAAAGCAGAGTTCAATTCCTTCTGGTCAAAGAATTGTGGTTTAAATAACTTTCACTATCCTAGCCTCTGCCATCCAGATGTACTTATCTTTGTGAATAAACAAAAGTAGAGAGAAAGAAAGCATAGCCACATTATTTTTCACATATACAAAACACTTCTTCTCATGTTCACCAAATGGAGGACCAATAAAATGTAAAGAACCTGAAGTTCCTTTGCGTGTATTGAAAAGTAAAACCAGGTCATTAATTGATACAAAGGGGAGCTCCAGCTTTTCATTCCATAGTTATCTGGATCTCCTGAGGAAAATCTCATAAGGCATTGTCATAGCTTTTGGATGCTGCAGAGATATGTTAGCCTAAGGGGAAATAAAACATTAAATTAGATATGACTACCTAAAATAATATGTTGCAATAACAAGCCATTTACAACACCCCAAAGACTTTGGTCACTTTTAGAAAGAAATAGCATCTCTTACCAATGCCTGAACAATAGGAAATGAATTCTTAGACAGTTAAAGCCAGAGGACAAACTTAACTTTCAAGCAGCCACTAAGGATTGAAGTGGAAGTACAGCTTGTAGACAGCCATACAAATCACTAACAAACCTTAATGAATATTGGGTGTGGGCATCAGGGTCCTGTCATTTTTGACACTGTGTTCCAAGTAGCTTAAACCCAACACTCAAGAAAAGGTGGAGACCTCATTGGGTCTGTAACATCTGGGATTTTATTTGTCATTTTGGCATACCCCGCAAGCGCAAACGAAAGAGTAAAAGGGGATTATCTTGACAATGAAATGAGTTACTGAATCTTGTGATAATGAAAAGCAGAAGAATTCTAATTCCTTTCTATAGTCCCTAAGGTAGAGGTGCATTTATAGTTTTGCAGAAATAAAATGTAGGAGGGCAGAACAGATGGCCTAGAGTCTGTGAAACATGAGACGCCCTCATCCCAGGACTGAGTACCACTATTAATCCTGGTCAGATTCCCTCCTATTACTTTATAACAAGGTTCAAAGTTGCTACTGATGAACTGGCATGTACCTCTTTTTTTTACCCTTAAATTACCTGTAGATTACTGATTTTTTTTTGACGGTGATATATTTCTGTACATTCTGATAAACTATTGAGGCATTCAAAAAAAAGTAAATAGGAATTTCTAAAAATTGGATGGGAAATAAATAGAACAAGTAAAATTATTTTAACTTTTTTCAAAATAATGTCTTATATGGTTACTCTAATATGGCGGGAAATAAAAACCATAAATGTAATTCTACTCTCCTCTTCTTAGAAATCATATGCAGTGGAGAAGAAATCTCAACATACAAGTTTTATTCTTCTTGCTGTAATTCTTATACCAAATGATTAGATAGATTTTTGGACAATAATAAGCAATTTTAATACCACTCCCTTAGAAAAGATCTTTTTCATACCCTAAAAAGAAGGACAAAATATTATGGATGTTTGTTTGCCGTTTAAAACAAAGAACACTGGTATTCTTTTCTTTTTTTTTTTTTTTTTTTTTTTAGTTTATTTATTTCAAAATGTTACAGGGATACAAACGGTTTGGTTACAAGTATTGCTTTTGTACAGTTTGAGTCAGTGTTATAAATGCGCCCATCACCCAGATAGTATGCATTGTACCTATTAGGTGTGAATTTACCCAACCCCTCCACCCCCCTCCCACCTGCTTGATTTCTGTTGAGTTTTACTTCCATATGTGCATATAAGTGTTGATCAATTAAGAACACTGGTAATCTGTAATCCCAGCTACATGGGAGGTAGAGGTGGGAGGATCACTTGAGCCCAGGAGCTTGAGGCCAGCCAACATAGTGAGACCCTTTCTCAAAACAGTAACAACAATAACAAAAACACTAGTAGATACATGCTGCTCAGCCATGTTTATCTAGTTAGTTATTGTTTAACCAAATTATGCTATTATACTATTCTCCATCTTTCATTTTGGGATATGTATATACACACACACACCACACATTGTCCTGTGGTAAAGAGCTTATGCATTTCTTAAAGTGTGCTTCTATGTTTTTTTGTTTTGGTGCTGTGTTGATGACTGTAGCTGTTTTTGGATTCCAACAGGAAGTCTTTAAAATACATAGGATAATAACTTCAGAGATACAGAAGATAACTACTGAGTTGAATTTCTGATGTATTAATTTCAAGGCTGCATGAAAAATATAAACTATCTAATAAGCAAGAAACTTAGGCTATCAGAGCGATCTCATGTGCTGTGGTGTAGTGAACATCATGTACCTGCCCAGCCTTTTGTAGAGGGAGATGAGCTCATTTCAGAGAGATAACCATCTCTGACTTTTTCTTCTGATTCATCACTGACCTGAACTCCATTTGAACCTTGTTAGACAAAAAACAAGCAGAATTCCTGGCCCAAACTATAAAATATAATTAAGCCCTTTTGAAATGATGTGTAAAAGAACATTGCTGTACCCCCACTTATAACCACTACCACCACCACAACCAATAAAGTTAAATCAAGCACTGCCTGTAATGGATTAAAATAATAAATGTTCCTGGATTTCAGTGTTTGAAGTACTTGAAGAAAACAGGCTCCCAGCAGCCCGGGTAGCTGAATGCAAGAGAGACATTTATTAATGACGAGTTCAAGGATTTGGCCTGTTTAAGATCATTACTTTCTGTTTACCGTGTGTTACACATCTCTTGTATTTTTACACAACCCACATGTGTCCACATGCAATAATGAAAAGCTTTTTTTTCCAACAAAAGAATTGTTAATTGTGTAAATATGGTTCTCTTGGGGAATATGAAGGCTTCATAAGACTCAGCTCCCTTCTAATGAGAAATCCAGCACAGTCATTATAGTCTTCCACGTAAATCCACCTTCAAATCTTGTCTCCAGCTAAATTAGTCTGTTTCTTGCTATCAGTTTTAGTTACTAAATTCTAAACTTAATCTAGACTCTGCTAGAAAGCTGTTGGCCTCAGGGTATATATTATAGAATTGCGTCCCACTGCATTGGACCTTGTGTGTCCTATGCACTACAGGAAAAAAAAAAAAAAAAAAAAAAAAAACAATGCCTTTTATTTCTTCTCCTAGCTTTTTTTAAAATTTTTAATTTTTATGGGTACATAGCAGTTATATATCTTTATATGATACATGCGATGTTTTGATACAGGCATACAATGTGAACTAATCAAATCAGCATAATTGGGGTACCCATCATCTCAGGCCTTTAATATTAATATTTCTTTGTGTTAGGAACATTCCAATTCCACTCTATTATTTATTCTAAAGTGTACCCTAACTTATTGTTGATTATAATCACTTTGTTGTACTATCAAATATTGTTCATTCTTTCTATCTAACTATATTTTTGTATCCATTAACCATCTCAACTTTATCCCCAACTCCTTGCTATCCTTCTCAGCCTCTGGTAACCGTCATTCTACTCTCTGTCTCCATGAGACCAATTGTGGCTATTTAATATTCCATTGTGTATATGTACCACAATTTCTTTATCCATTCATCCACTGTTGGACACTTAGATTGATTCCATATCTTGGCTGTTGTGAATAGTGCTGCAATAAACATGGGAATGCAGGTATCTTTTCCATATACTGAATTCCCGTCCTTTGGATATATACCCAGAAGGGGGATTACTGGATTATATGGTAGTTCTAGTTTTAGTTTTATGAGGAACATCCATACTATTCTCTATAGTGGTTGCACTAATTTACATTCCCAACAACAGTGTAAGGGTTCTCCTTTCTCCATATCCTCACCAGCATTTGTGATTGCCTGTCTTTTTGATTAAAGCCATTTTAACTGTAAGGTGATATCTCATTGCAGTTCTGATTTGCATTTCTCTGATGACTAATGATGTTGAGCATTTTTTCATACATTTATTGGCCATTTGTATGTCTTCTTTTGAGAAATGTCTATTCAGATCCCTTACCCATTTTTTTAATTAGATTATTTGATATTTTCCTATCAAGTTGTTGAAACTCTTCATATATTCTAGTTATTAATCCCTTGTCAGATGGGTAGTTTGCAAACATTTTCTCCCATTCTGCGTGTTGTCTCTTTCCTTTGTCAATTGTTTCCTTTGGTGTGCAGAAGCTTTTAAGCTTGAACGATCCCATTTGTCCAATTTTGCTTTGGTTGCCTGTGCTTTGGGGGTATTACTCAAGAAATCCTTGCCAAGACCAATCCCCTGAAGCATTTCCCCAATGTTTCCTTTTAGTAGTTTCATAGTTTCAGGTCTTAGCTTTAAGTGCTTAATCCATTTTTATTTGATTTTTGTATATAGTGAGAGATAAGAGTTTAGTTTCATTCTTCTGCACATAGTTATCCAGTTTTCCTAGGACCATGTATTGAAGAGACTGTCCTTTCTCCACTGTACGTTCTTGGGCACCTTTGTTGAAGGTGCCTCTGTTCGCTATATATGTGTGGATTTATTTCTGAATTTTCTATTCTGTTCACTGGTCTATGTATCTGTTTTTATGTCAGTACCATGATGTTTTTGTTTCCACAGCTCTGTTGTATAATTTGAAGTCAGGTAATGTGATTCCTCCAGTTTTATTCTTTTTGCTTAGTATGGCTTTGGCTAATCTGGGTCTTTTGCAGTTCCATATAAATTTTAGGATTATTTTTTCTATTTCTGTGAAGAAGGTCATTGGTATTTTGGTAGGGATTGCATTGAATCTGTAGATTGCTTTGGGTAGTATGGACATTTTAACAATGTTGCTTCTTCCAATCCATAACCACAGAATATATTTCCATTTTTTGGTGTCCTCTTTAACTTCTTTCATCAATTTTTTATAGTTTTCATTATAAAGATCTTTCACTTCTTTGTTTAAGTTTATTCCTAGGTATTTTATTTTATTCGTAGCTATTATAAATGGGATTACTTTCTTGCTTTCTTTTTCAGATTATGCTCCTAGTTTTTTTTTTTTTTGTTTTGTTTTTTGAGACGGAGTCTCACTCTCTTGCCTGGGCTAGAGTGCCGTAGCGTCAGCCTAGCTCACAGCAACCTCAAACTCCTGGACTCAAGTGATCCTCTTGCCTCAGCCTCCCAGGTAGCTGGGACTACAGGCACGCATCACCATGCCTGGCTATGTGCTCCTAGTTTTAAGAAAGATATGATAAAGAATCGTTTCTCTTGATTTAGATACATTTGGGAAAAAACAACAACTGATATAAATTTCACATATACACATATTGAAGCAATGTTTTTTGGAAAAGAGAAAAAAGGGCCCTTGAGACAACAAAAATGCCTTTGATTAACATGAAGATCTCTCACCGTGAAAAATGTTTTTGGAGAAGAAAGTTTCCAAAAGGTTAGAAATAAATCTCTATCCCCCATTCTACCAAATTTGTGACAGCATTCAGTTTTGCCTGTGGTCACAGCAAATTGCCCTCTAGTCCACATAAGCCAGTAAGCTGTTTGCTAGGAAAGTTTCTGGCAAAGCAACCCTGTTAGTGATAAGGGACTAAACACATATCTTAATAGTTCTTTTACTCCCTGTCTGGTCCCCTGGACCTATGGGCTGAGGCTGTGCAAGAGAGCTGGGAACAGGGAAAAGCATTTACTTGAAACCCAGTTACCAGTTGGAAAAATGAAATTACTACGAACCAACTAATAGTGGTAGTTTTTATAAAGCAGTATGGTCCTAGAAGGAGGCAGACAGAATCTGCATGCCAGCCCTGCTACTGACTGGCCAATTGATTGTGGCAAAAGTTACTTCACGGCATGTCTCCCAAATGAAGGCAAAAATTTGTAATTAACAAGGCTGTTGAGAGGATTAGGTAACATAGTGTATGCAGAGTACCCTGCATATTGCTGAGCGCAAATTAAGTGCTCAGTAAATATTGGTCTTTTTATTTTTTTTTTTTATTTTTTTTTTTTTTTTGAGACAGAGTCTCACTCTCTTACCTGGGGTGAGTGCCGTGGCATCAGCCTAGCTCACAGCAACCTCAAACTCCTGGGCTCGAGCAATCCTACTGTCTCAGCCTCCCAAGTAGCTGGGACTACAGGCACGCACCACCATGCCCGGCTAGTTTTTTCTATATATTTTTAGCTGTCCAATTAATTT
>RJWJ010044312.1:0-12181 GCA_004363605.1 Indri indri | reverse complement strand
ACAGAAGCAGTTTATTACTTACAGGTCCACGAGAGAAGAGGGATGCCAACAGGGTTGACCAAAAGGTCACGGGGGCAGTGTGCTCAGTGGGAGGTGGGGAGTGAGAGAAAGACGTGGACTGAGAACTTTATTGGGGTCCAGAGTGTTCCTCAAGCAGGTTTCTGGAGGGGAGCTCTACTTGGTGGGGTATAAAGCAAACAGGCAAGAGTTTCATGTGGCTGTGCTGTGGCCTGTCTGTGCAGTCGACGTGGGCTGTGGGGCCAGTGGGGTGAGTCAGGTGGCTGTATCAAGCTGTTCCCAAGGAAGGTGGTCACCAGGGGTCAGCTGCATAAGCCTGACATCTGGACTGACCACACTGAGGATCTGAGAGGAAGTGGAGAACTAGGAGCTGTGTCGAGGGTGACCGAGCCCTGCTTCAGGCATGAGAAAGTTAAACCTATGTTCAAAACGGATGCCAAGGCCACATAGAATTATGGGAATTTACTACATGGGGGTATGTCAAAAGACACAGGAGCCAACTGAAAGAACCCCAATGGAAGTAGTATTTGACTATCACCCAAAGTAGATTAATGCCCATGAGTCCATACTAATATAAATGATTGAATAAATAGATAAATGAGGGAGAAAAGACAAGTCTCCCAAGCAGGAGAATTCCAAATAATTTATGTAGATCTCTGTCCGGAAGGAAGTAGGGAAAGGTCCCCTGCTTAAGTGCAGGCTGTGCACAGCGACTGCCTTCGAGAGAGCACGGTGCGGAAAGGGGGAAGAAAGAGTGACTTTCTAGTGGAGAAACCTCACAGACCGTCTCAGCCAGGTGGTCCAGGGCAACGTCAGCAGAGATAAGTCATGTTGAAACTGCGTATCCTTAATTAAGATACGATGAAATGGCACTGTGCCTCTGTGGTCTTCCTCCCACGAACCCACCACCCCAGTCTAAACATGAGAAAAACAACAGAAAAATCTCAGTTGAGGAACATTCTACTAAATACCCACCCAGTTCTCCAAACCATCTTGGTTAGTCTGGGAAACGGTCACAGCCCAGAGGAGCCTGAGGAGACAAGACTAAACCCAATGTGGGATCCTGGGTGGGTCCCGGAATGGAAAAGGACATTGAGTAAAAACCAAAAAAATCTAAGTCATCTGCGGGATTTGGGTCATAACAGTGCATCACTGCTGGTTCCCTGATACGATGCAATGCACACAGTAACGCGAGTACTGATGAGAGGGGACCCGGGTGCATGGTATATGGGAACTCCTTGTACTAGCTTTACAACTTTCCTGTAAGCCTAAAACTGCTCTAAAACATAAAGTTTATTACACAAAATCTGTCCATGTCATCCCCTCACTTAGAACTCTCCATGACTTCTGTAGAAAATCCCTGTTCCTTCGAATGCGCACCAGGCCCTGAGCAGCAGAGCCTCACTTACTTCTACACCCCCATCTCCAGCCTGGCCGGAGCTCTCCGTGTCCTTGACACCCCCGCCTCCCTCCATCCGCAAGTGTGCAAGGTCTTCACACACGGCCCTCTGCCTGCCAGACTCTTGCCTCAGCTTCTCATAAGGCACTAAACCAGATCTTGTGATCAAGCATTTGTCAATTCAGTCATGGTAGATGTAGGTTAAATAATTAGCCAGTGCCACGGGCTCTGCACAGAGCCCAGCCTGTGCGTCAGGTCTTCTCTTAGGCAGCCACGTTGCCTTGCACCCCTCCTCGCCAGGCTTGCAGATGTTCTAAAGGGTATTTTCTTCTCATTTCAGCATGGCCTTTATGAGACCAGACACATAGTTCAAAAACACTTAAGGAGAGTCTTGCCTTTTTCACAGCAATCAAACATATGCTCCAAGAATATCATTCTCTTCTTTCTCCCGCAAGATGATTCCGTCGGTACTAGGGCGGCAGACAAGCCTCCCATGGATTCGTTCTTCCAAGACAAGCCACTGGTGCAGCTTCTCTGACGCTGCCAGAGCTAATTTCCTCAGCCCTCTGTCTGCTTCAAAGTGGCACTGACTTTGCAGATATTGGCTATATTATAGACTCTCAGCTCTCTATTCTTTGCCCTTTCTATGGCAAAACCTGCATGATTCCCAATTACTTTCTGAAGAAAACTCCACGCTGATAAATGAAACAAGTTGTTCAAGATGATATTTCTAGTTAGGATGCTCCAGGTGTCACAGTCGGTGCTTTCATAAAAGTGTAAATGATACATTCTTTCCCCCACTCCTCGAAAAGGCTAGAAAACATAACAGCCTCCCTAGTAGTAGACCTGGCTGGGATTCCTAATGAAGTCTGAAAGCCTTTTTCTTCTTTGGGAAGCCTATTGAATTATCAAATCTTTGAAGTAATGTATAATGATCTTAATTGCCTGCAAATCTTAATTATTTCTACACTTCAATGTGTTCCATGATATTTTTCTTGTTGCTCTTAATGGAAGCTATTTTCCTCTAGTCTCACTCAAAAAAGTCAGTAAAATTGATCTTTTAGATATTATTCCTTATGTGGCAGCAAATAAGATATTAAAAAGCAATGTTAATCTCACTATTTTTTATGTTATAGTGTTTATAAGCAAATGGTTTGAAGTCTGTTTGCAGAATAAACCATTATTTTAAGTGGTCCCAAATTTGCAAAAAAGTCAGTCTGTTCCCAGCTCCAAGCTTTTCCATATTTACTAACATTCTAGAATAAGCCTTGTATAGTTAGCTTATTTATAAAGCCAAGTGTGTGGGCAAATATCACCCCAGAATTACAGAAAACAGTTTCAAAAGGTTAAACAATTCACCATCAGTATCAATAAATACAGCTGACAGATGAGAGAAGAATATCTAGACAAAAGAGAAGGTATTGAATTGTGTGGTCTCAGGATGCTCTTACAACAAAAAGTCAAAGTTATTAATTACAATAAACCTCTACCAACCAGAATCTGAAGCCTTTAAATAACTGCAGATCCATACCAACTCTACCATTCTTAGGAAGAAAATATTTTTCAATAGCAATTGTTGAAATAAAAACTGTTTTTTAACTGATCTAAGATAGTCATAAAATTCAGTCAACCAGAATCACTATTCTAGTTAATTATTCTTCTCACTACTAGCAACAATGAATCCCTTTCAAATGAGTAACTGCATGACCGTTAATTCTGTACGTCACCTAGGCTGGCCTAAGGGATGCCCACACAGCTGGTAAAACAGTATTTCTGTCTTGTGTCTGTGAAGGTATTTCCAGAAGAGATGAGCATTGGAATCAGTACAGTGAGTAAAGAAGATCCACCTTGACCAGTGAGGGCAGGAATCATACAGCCCACCGAGGGCCCCAGCAGGACAAAAAGGCACATGAAGGGCAAATTTGCTCTTCCTGCTTTGGGTGGGACTTCTGTCTTCTCCTGTTCTCAGGCCAGGAAATGAAGGAACTACACCACCAGCTTTGCTGGGCCTGTGACGTGCAGACGGCAGATTGTGGGACTTCTCGACTTCCACAGTGCTGTGAGCCAATGCTCCGTGACAAATCTCTTTCTATCCATTTATCCATCCATCCTATTGGCTCTCTTCCTCTGGAAACCCTGACTAACACAGGCTGTAATAACAAAAGTGTCATTGATGGTGACTGGCTTTCTAGACAACTCTAAAAAAAATTAACAGTAAAGTACAAGCGACACAAACCACAATTCACAGTGTTAAGCAATAAAGAGAATTTATTGGTCTGTAAACAAGCAAAAACATGGTGCTTCAGGTTAGGCTTAATCCCCAGCAGCTGAAACAATATCACCAATGACTCTGGACTTTGCCATCTCTCTGCCGAGCCTTCCTGTGTCAGGTCTATGGTCAGTATGCTCAGAAGAACGCCGCTCCCCCCACCAACAACCTCCCCCAGGGAGCTCTTGGGGTCCCCTGCTGGTTGAGAACATCCAGAACAAGAGACAGAGTTTCTTCCAGTGGCTGCCCCAGAAGATTAGAAAGTTCCTCTTTCCCTGAAGCCAACGTCTCATAATATCTCTGTGATTCTGGTTGGATCGTGTGCCCATCTCTCAGCCAACCCTGGTGGCCAAGGAGATTGGATACCTAGTAGGCCTATGCCAATCTCAGACCAGCCTTGGAAGTGGAGCTGGGCTGAGACATCAAGGCTGTTGGGAGAAAGTGAAACAGGAAGTTATTCTGGGGAGACAACAAAGAAATGTCTGCTATAACAACAGACAAGCAATCTCAAATTTCCAAAGATAGAAAGTGCACCGAGGTCAGAAGGTGGAAATGAGAGCAGAGTTAATGTGGTCATTAGCTGTCTTCATTGTTACAGCTGATTAGCCAGGCAGATGACTTTTTGCCATATTTTATCAAGCACTCTAGCTGGGTTAAAAGTACCTGGGTGCTCGAAGACTAGTAAGGAGTCCACGTAGAAATAGCTAAAAATACACCAAACTTCAAAGCTCCAGGAAAATAACCATGTTCACTGAAAGATAGGTTGAGGCTTTAGAGGCAGGCAGAGCTGAGATTGCCTCTAAACCATGCTACTTACTAGCCGTGTGGCTGTCAATGGCTTGCTTACCACCCTCAGTGCGTTTTTTTTTTTTTTTCATCTGTATAGTAGGTATAGTAGGACTTTAACTAATATTTAATTCATGTAGGTGTTGTGAGAATAAAAATAAGATGTTGTATGCAAAGCATCTGGTAAGTGCCTGGCACAGATCACAGGCTCTGTACATGCCACGATTGAGTGTAGGATTCCGCCCATTGAGGCGTTCCAATGAGTGATGGCACCACTCATCACCTTCCCAACCACAGTGAGCACAGCTGTGCCTCTGGGTTTTTTGGACAAAACTATAGTGTTGCCAAAAGGTCCCTTTTATTTTCTTATTACTTGGTCAGAAAACATTTTCTGATTGTTGCTTTCTTTATATTATATATACTTTATATTCTTCGATGGCAAGTTTCTCGTGTACAGGAACATGTCTGGGATTATTCCTGTGTCTAAAACAGATCTCTTTACACAACGCACATTTTCCAGGATGGTAAAGAGAAAGGGAAGGAAAAGAAGGAGATGGAGTGGGCAAGAAGAAGGTGAGGGAATAACCAAGCTGCCCACGTGCGTAAAATAATCACGGCATTTTTGAGAAATTAGTTTATCTTCCTAGTCCCTCCATCACTTCTAGTTTAAAAAACTTCATTTTTTAAGTATTTTCTTTTCAAAGAAAGGTAAATGTCCTCTTTCTTCCCAAGCCTTTATGCAACTATCATCACATAGCGATTAAGAAGATCAAAGCACAGCAGCAATTTGCAAAACACCTTGAAATTTTGATGGGGAGGATTATGCATGGACTAGAAAACAGGAAGAATAAGTGAAAATGCAAAAATAGTCAGGGCTCTATAAGGCAGTGGCTTTTGTACAATGGTATGGTTCACACTGAGTGCACGTGGTGAGGGTATCTGACAGGGCATCTCCTTGGCTCTCTCCTGCTGCCGGGGCTTATTCTGAGTGAACACTCCTATTGCGTGACCAGTGAAATGTATCTGGGTTTTTTGTCACTTATATAGAATCTTCAATGTCTCACAAAATGGCAAAGGAGGCAAGAATATAATCAGTCAAACTGATCGGTGCTTTATGCTAAGAGCTGGCGGGGAAGGACCTAACCAATCCTGCATTCTCCTCCCCAGCTAAGAGCATCCTGCTCTTCCTAGGTGACAAGTGTCTAATTTGATTACGACTGTTTGGAACTTAATTATAATTCTGACAGGAATATTTTCAAGCCATTTGGAAGAGAAAGATCATTAGATAGGTTTCTAAATACCCCTCAAACTATACTATAATATAGTCAACTTCCTGCTCCGGCTACAGGTTGACTATCAACTTACAATCCATTAATAGTAGATACGATGTATTTCTGGTACAGGCTGCTAGATTATTTTGAATGTACCTCTAACATATTCCAACATGGTCTCTAGGAAAAAAAATCCATGTCTTATGTATTGTTTATTTTCCTTTTGTAATGTACAAACTTTTTATTTCAAATGCATAAACTCAATTAAACAAGATTTCATGGTAGAATTACCAAAATAAATTCATTATTATCTGCCCAGGATTTAAACTAAAAGTTATGATATGAGTAAGTAATGTGTACTCGCCCTGCAGTCCAACAGCGCTACCTTCAAAACCAGAAGTTTATAGTGTTCTGATTACATGAACTTCCAATTTTTTTATATAAATAAAAAACACCCATAACTTAAAAATAACTAAGTTTTTCTTTTTCCTCTTCTTATTTAAACTATGTGATCACTTTAAATGTTGAAGCCTTCGTGATATGCTCTGTTGCACGTGATAAATGTCAAAATATAAGTAAGATAGTAGGTAAGGGTGTTGAAAAACCAATGTTGAAATATTTTTTTAAAACCAGAGTACCTTTTCTGTGACAATGTCCGTCAAGGAATTAGCTCCAAGGGTAAAAAAATACAAGCTGACAAATTTTGTCCTATTCTCATATTTTGTGATAAAGGTGTTTATTTGCATCATTCTTGAAGAGTATACCTCAAAAACAACCCAAACTCCAATATTTTGATGCCAAATGTTTCCTAGAAAGATTCAAAGACATATTTTTCAAATTCTTAAAATTACCATAAAAATATCAATAATCAGACATTTTACTAGTTCAGAAATAAGTTCTTCATAGTAAAAACAAAACCACTAAAGTGTGGGTAAAGATAGAAGTCAGATTAAAAATGTTTATCTCCCATCCAACAGAAATCTTATAAAATGATTAAAAGCATATTTTAAACTTCAAAAAATCCATAGCCATGTTGGAAAACAAAACAAAAAAAAGTATCATCAGTGAATTAGAAATCATGAAGCATTTCTGGAGGACAGACAGCAGACAAGGACGGATTACAAGCATGAGGAAAACACACAGTGAAAAGCATGCAACAAAAACTGCCATAAAGATATGATCAACCAAGTATAACGACGTTGCGGAAAACCTGGTGCCCAAATTAGTAAGTGAAAAATAAAACAACCTTGGAATATGAGGAGTAACCCAGAATTTAGAAGAAAACCAAACATGTTCTAATTATTATATTTTGAGAGATTCAAGAAAGTGTTGTGTCATAAAAATATTTTTATATGAAAACAGAAGAGCAGAAAAGTGTTCAAATATGACCATGAAGATAAAAATTTCAATGGAAGAGTTGACTAATAGAATGAATATGGCTCAAGATCAATTAGTAGTAAAAAAAAAAAAAAAAAAAAAAAACCTCTCATAATGTATAAAATGAAAAGACACAGAGTTTTTAAAATGCAAGGAGCATCAGAAGCATGAGGACCAATGCGTGTGGTGCTACTTACATCTGAGGGACAGAGAGGGAGGGAGGGAGAATAGAAGGCAATAATAAAAAGTGCATTTTCTCAGTGTGAAAAGACTCAGAGTGCCAAAAAAATAAGTTTATATATAAAAAGCATGCACAAACACACACATCAACAATACTCACCTAGACCCATCCTGAAAAGAAACTAGGGACTTCAATGTAAAAGTAAATTGTAAATACTTGTCTGATAGAGTAAGAATAAAATTGACAGAAAATTTCTATTACAGTATTGATTCTCAATACCAGAGTAATTTAGAGAGAGCATATACAGAAAGAATAAAATATAAGTGTGTGTGTGTGTTTGTGTGTGTGTGTGTGTGTGTGTGTGTGTGTGTATCTCCTACTGAATACCAAAGATCTGATGGACAGCCCAGTAGAATGTAGGCTTCCATCCTGGTGATCGGCCCTAGATAGCCTGGGATTATTGTCTGATTTGTTCACTGCAGTGATTCTAGCACCTAGAACAGCTCCTGATTTATTCAATACTTAATTAATATGTGTTGAATAACTAAAAGTTAGAAGACAGAAATAATTTTGAAAATAGAGTGCTATTCTCAGCCTATAAATAAGCATTTAAATGAAAATGTTGGAGCATGTAAAATTTTAAATATTAACACTCATTATACTGTCTCTGAAAGAAAAATTCAAGTATGGACTACAAAAGAAGAAGATGTGCGGGGAAGAGCAGGAGGAAGAAGTCAAGAAAGAGGAAGGCATGGGATGCAGGGAAGAATGGTGAGCAAATACACCAGTAAAATATTAATATATACTTAAAAGGGAGCATTTGCCTGTTAAAAGGTATATCCTATAGGGAGAAGAGAATGAGGAAACCATAGATGACATAAAAACTGGTAGAAGCACAGGAAGAAATCCACAAGTCTGCAATCATAATCACTAGTGCTAAGGAGAATTTAATGACTTTACCAAAAATTCATCAACTAGGATTCAGGTGAAGTTTGGTTCTTCCAAATCTAACACAGGAACAAAGCTGAGCTGTTGGCGCCAAGGGAGGAAGCTCTCCAGAAAACATTGCAATATTGCTAGTGAAGAACATCCAGGTGCAGGAGACAATCTAATTTATTTTTTAAATGCACTTGTACACTTTACGTGAGTTCAAAGAAATGTTTGGAATGATACACACCAACCTGTTAGCCTCTGAGGCAGAAAGTGGCATTGCCAAGGGCAGGAAAGGGATGTGATAAAAGGAAATTTACTTCTCGCACACAACGCATTTCTGTGCTGGTCAACATATTTACAAGCAGATGGTTTTATCCTATTGTTTGTGTCAAACATAATGAACAGATGTTTTTAAATGTCGAACATACACATAAGAAAGGAGAATTAACAAACTCAAACCCAAAACCTTAAGGTGGGAGTAGGCTATAGGAAACAGTAAAATAAAAAGCTTACATTTTCAATTCTGTTTTCTCACCCATTATTTTAAAACATGCATTTCAGGTAAATAAATGAAACATACAGATGTTTTGATTTTGCAATAAAAAAGTAATTACAGACACTTTGGCAAATATTATTAGGAGAAAACCATTTACCATGTTAGCTTACTAAGACAATGGCCACAAGCAATGTGAAGATTTTTTTCCCTCTAGTACTTTTCAATAATAATATATATAGTTTTAATAAACTATGTCAAAATTTTAAGACATTTTTGTTACTTCACGTAGCATCTTTGTAAACACCATGTTTAATAATCAAATTATATTGCATCATAAAGGTGTACCATAGTTGCTTAATTATTTCACTACTATTGAATATTTTGTTAGTTTCCCATTTTAGCTTTGTAGATTGCTAAAAATCTTCCTGTATGTAAATGTTCTCACATTTTGGATTATTACCTCAGGGTAAATTCCCAGAGATAAAATGAGGTTGATAATGGCCTTGAATATTTTAGTCACTCTCAATTGTATAAATTGCAAAACTGCCTTCCATAGAGTTGTATCACTTTACCATGTCTCAGTGTTGCACTGCACCCTGCAGGGAACCTGGAATGCACACCCTGTCCCCAGCCACACCCAAGGGATCCAGGAGTGATCAAGATTATGCCAAAGTATTGCAGCAACAACGAAGGGTATCTTTCTTAATTTCTGCTATGTTTTCTAATTAGTCATTCCCGACATATAGTAACACATTTGATTATTATATATTAATCACTTTGTTCACCTCTCATATTAATTTTCATTTTCTATTGATTGTTTTGATGTTTCTAGTCATAAAATGGTTTTGGCTACAAAATGGTCAATTTTCTTCCTTTTCAAAATGTACGTATTTATTTCTGTTCCATGTCTTAATGTAAAAGATAGACTTTCCAAGGTAATGTTTAAATAACTATGATGATAGTAACCATCCTTATTTTGTTCTTGATTTTAATTGTAGTGTCTCTACAAATACTGCTTTGCATTTAATCTTGACTTTATTTAAGAAACTGTACTTCTGTTCCAACTTTATCTGTCACTTTTATCAGGAATGGGTGTTGCATTTTAGAAGTTGTCTTCTCAGTGTTTGTTGACTTAAATGTTTTGCTTATATTGAGTCATCATTATAGTTCTTGTGTTAATCATGTTTATAGGAGACAGTTTTGCTTTGAAATTTTAATATGCAAGGGAATCATATTTATTAATAATTTATGTAGGCATTTCTAGTATTTATTTGTGCATCAACTTTTATATGTTTGTAGAATAAAAGAGTCATTGCTCATCTTTTTTTACATTATGAATCCGTTTTTATAGAATGGAAATTATTCCTCCCCCAAATGCTTGAAATAATTTGCCAAGAAATTTTTTGGTGCCTAAAGTCCTTTGAACAATAGTTCCTTACTAACCCAACTTCATGTATGATGACTGGTCCATTCAGAGAGGTACAGGAAAAGAGAATAGAAAAACAATAGATAGAATAAATGAAAGCAAGTCTCGATTCTTTCAAAAGATCAACAAAATCGACCAAACTTTAGCTAAACTAAAAAAATAAGGAACAAGATGCAAATAATTAAAATCAGAAATGAAAGTAGGAATATTACTACCAACTTTACAGAAATAAAAAGGATAAGAGAACACTATGAATAGTTGTATGTCAACAAACAAGATAACCTACATGACATGAACAAATTTCTTAAAACACACAAATTGCCTAAACTGACTCAAGAAGAAATAGAAAATCTGAAAAGACTTATTATGAGAAATTGAATCAGTAATAAAAGACTTCACAACAAATAAAAGTCCAGGAGCAGATGGCTTCACTTGAAAATTCTACCAAAATAAAGAATTTATTTTAATACTTCCCAAATCCTTATGGAAATAGAAGAGGAGGGAACACATTCTAACTCATTCTATGAGGTCACTATTACCATGATACCAAAGCCAGACAAATACATCACAAGAAAAGAAAACTACAGACCAATATGTCTGATGAATACAGACACAAAACTCCTTAACAAAACACCAGCAAACAAAATCAAACAGCATGCTAAAAGGATTGTATACCACAATAATGTGGAAAATTTCCCTGGAATGCAAGGGTGGCTTACCATAATAGAACACGGGGGGAAAAAAAGACACAATTATCTCAATTGATACAGAAAAATATTTGACAAAATGAAATACCATTTTACAATAAAAACACTCTTAAAACTAGAAATAGAAGGGAGATTGTTCAACATGATTAAGGGCATTATGAAAAACCCACTGCTAACATCCCACTCAACGATCAAATACTGACAGTTTTTCCCCATAAGACAAGGATGCCTGCCTTCATCCTGGCTATACTGCATTTTACCGGGGGTTCTAGCCAGAGTAATTAGGCAAGAAAAATAAATAAAAGACAACCAAGTTGGAAAGGAAGAAGTAAAACTACCTATTGTGGATGATGTAATCCTATACAGAGAAAATACCAAAAAAAAAATCCACAAACAAAACTACAGCTAAGAAATTCAGCAAAGTTTCAGGGTTCATGATCAACACTCAAAAGTTAGTTGTGTTTCTATACAACAGCAATGAAAAATACAAAAGGAAACTAAAAAAAACAATTACATTTACAATAGCATCCAAAAGAATAGTATATCTAAAAAAATTAAACAAGGATGTGAAAGACTTTTACATTGAAAACAGCAAAAATGTTGTGAAAGAAATGGAAGGTCTTACTGTATAGAAAACATCCCATGTCCAAGAGTCAGAATAGTTACTATTGTTACTATTGCAATACTCCTCAAAGTGATCTACAAATTTAATGCAATTATTATATCAAAATTCCAACAGCCTTGGTGCATACATTGAAAAGTCGATCTTCAAATGTCTATGGAATTGCAAAGGGCCCCAGATAACCAAAACAATATTGAAGAAAGAACAAATTTGGAAGACTTACATTTCCTGATTTCAAAACTTATTTCTAAGCTACAGTAATCAAAACAGTGGAGTTTGGGACTAAGGAATAAAATTGAGAGTCCATAAGTAAACCTATATATCTACGGTCAATTGGTTTTTGACAAAAGTACTGAGACCGCCTAATGGGGAAACAATAGTTTCTTCAACAAATGGTGTTGAGTCAACTACATATCCACATTCAAAGCAATGAAATTCTACCCCTATCTCACACCATATGCAAAACTTGACTCGAAATGGGTCAATGACCTAAATATAAGAGCTAAAGCCAAAAAACTCTCAGAAGGAAACAGAGGAGTAAATCTTCATGACCTTGGAATTGGCAATGGATTCTTATATATGACATTAAAAGCATGAGCAGCAAATAAGTAAATAAATAAATTGAATTTCATCAAAACTAAAACTTTTTGTGAAAAGACATTACCAAGAAAGTGAAATGACAAACTATAGAATGGG
>RJWJ010044311.1:0-12243 GCA_004363605.1 Indri indri | reverse complement strand
GACACTCTGTCCAAAATAAAAAAAGGAATTAACTATGTATTTAAAACTAATTAAATAAAATTTCTGAAAGTATCTGCTTCAAAACAGCCCGCATTTGATTACACTGAAACCTGCTTTGGAAGGCAGCTTTCTCCTGAATCTTTTCTTAAATTGCTTTAGGGAAGAATGATTTTTTAAATCAAGTAGTTAATAAGTGCTAGGCATTTGTTTTTTATATTTGTCTTTGTTCTTTATATGTATTAGTTAATTTTATTGTTATGTCAGTCCTGTGAAGTAGATTCTGTTGTAATTCCCATTTCATAGGTAGGAAGCAAAGCTTTAGAGACTATGAGGATATGAGTTACCTTCCAAGTAATGGTAACTAATGAATGGTAGAGCTGGGATTTGACATCATTTCTGCCACAGGGCCTGAGTTATTATCTGTCACTCCTTATCCTGTCAGCTGGGATGTCATGATCTGCTGACCTGCATTTCCCAATCTCTCTCTTTTACAAAGTGTTTGTTTCCACTTTCGAAACAGCCTTTATTTGTTTGAGATTTATTGTCTTTTGCACTGGTATACACCCTTACTAACACCTTTGCTTAGGTGTGAGCAAGATAGCTTTTTAAAATTATCTTGGTGTTAAAGGGCATTTTTTCCTGAGCTGAATCTGCCCTTGTAACGAAAGTGAAAGAAATGACATTTCATTTTTCTACCCCTTGGTCCAACAAACATGGTCTTTAGGGCTGGGTAACACCAATTATTAGGTTTGCTTCAGGTGAGTGAACTAAATAGCATATTGGTAAAATGATCAGAGATGTAGAAATATTCTTAAATCAGTATAAAATATTTCTGAACTGTTTTATATGGGCTAACAGTCAGTTTTTGTTGCATTTATATGACTGTTGTTCAAATAATTCAGAAACTTTCTGTAGGTCGTCTGCTATGGTTTGGATGTGGTTTGCCCTCTCCAAAACTCATGTTGAAATTTGATTCCCAATGTTGTAGTGTTGAGAGGTAGGGCCTAGTAGATGGTGTTTGGTTCATGGGGGCAGACGCCTCATGAATACACTAATGTCATCTCCTGAGAGTAAGTTTTGCTCTCATGGCACTGGATTAGTTACCACAGAGTGGGCTGTTCCATCTCGTGTTGGGTCCCTGCACATGCTC
Organism: Indri indri; assembly: GCA_004363605.1. NCBI lineage: Eukaryota > Metazoa > Chordata > Mammalia > Primates > Indriidae > Indri > Indri indri. Next base: position 11,093 of record RJWJ010044311.1, on the reverse strand, counting down.
ACCCCACCTTTCATTTTCTGCCATGAGTTGAAGCAGCGTGAGAGCCTCACCACATAGGCTGCCTGATTTTAGCCATCCCAACCTCCTGAATTGTGAGCCAAATATACTTCTGTTGTTTATAAATTGCCCAATCTCAGGTATTCTGTTATAGCATCACAAAATAGACTAAGACATTGTCTATTTATCTTCACAAGAGTCAGAAGAATTGAGCCCAGAAATCAAGCAGACCTGAGATTTGTATACTAGCTCCACAACTATCCACCTCTGTGTGACCTTGGGAATGTCATCTAACTGGAGTATGTCTCATCAAGTATAAAATAAAAATAATAAAAAATCACCATATAGGTTTTTTTTGAAGATTAAATGAGTTTGCATTTCAGCTAGAATAATAAACACTAGACTCTCAATTATTGCTACCTACTACTTCAACTACTATAATTTTTATTGTTATTCTATATGGCCCTCTATGTAGAGAAGATACTATGTCCCTAGTGAATGGAGTATACTTTAGTTAAAGAAATATTTAGACGGCTTTATTTTAAATAAGCATTGTAACATTATTAGTGGAGTGAGTGCTATAGGAAGCTCTGAATCCCAGACACAGCTGATTGTCCTTCAGATGTGGAGTCTGAGGGCTTGTGACTCATGAGTTCCTAACTGCCTCTGCCATCTCCCGGTGACTAACTGGTCAGTCATTCATCCGTGTACTCATCGAGTATTATTCAGATTTCCACCATGTTCTGGACATTGTTCTGAATGATGACTGTCCACCTTTAGCTTCCAGAATATTTTTATTAACATATCATTTTTTTTAATATAGGCCAGCAGTAAGCAGTATAAGCTTACCAGAATTCTCTGTGACCATTGTAATCAATTGTCTTTAGGCAGAAATATAAATACTTATGTATGCTTTCAGAATTGATTTTTAAAATCCCTGAATTAGAGACATTGAGACCCTACTTAATGGAATTATAACTTGAGCCCTGACTTTTGCTGGAGTAAAATACAACTGTGAGCCTTCTAAATCCTGATCTGACCAGCACTCTGTTTGGAGCTCCTGAACTCTGTTACATGCCAGAACACGCACAGTCCAATTGGTATAATCCATCAAAGTGTTAGATGAGCCCCTCTGTTTGTGTTAAATTCATGAGAGAATGAAACAGGGAGTGACTCCATGGGTCTCAGGAAGTACAGCGTACTAGTACCAAGCTGAGTTGTCGTAAGATGTGCATTTATTTGTTCGATAATAAGCATCATAGAGTAACTCCTTTGTGCCAGGCACAATGAATTAAGATGGTTAAAAACCCTTTTCACTCAAGGATAGAGTTTATATTTTGAATGTTTGTGATGCAGTCCTTTTTGAATGTGGGTATGCTAGGATTACTGACAGTGCTATCCCCACATATATCAGTTTTTATAACTTTAGGTAAACTACTTTTGCTCCTTTTCTCTATTTCTCCTAAATTTTGTAAATAATGTTAATACACTGCTATAACCGAGTTTGTCAATTTTAACCATTATCTGCAGGTTTCCTGTTGTCTCGCATTAGGGTTCAGCACTCTGATCCCACTATCCCCTTTGCTTTTCTTTCTTTCTTTCCCTCATTACTTCCATAAGGTCGTATTAATTTTTTGCTCAGATCACTATTCGTTATTTATATTATTATGCATATCCACATATTATTGGCAACTGAAAGTTATCATGCAATATGATTATGTTTCTTCCCTTTTGCTTTTCCTAAAGCAAATGACTTATTTGTGGGCTTAGTTTTCTTTACCAATTGCTAATTTTCCAATACTATCCAAAGGCCTTTCAACACAGCCCTCCACAAATTTGGTCACGTTCAGGAACACATCTTTTCTAATTTTGTTTTAAGAGACAAGGTCTCACTCTGTTGCCCAAACTGAAGTGCAGTAGCGCAATCATAGCTCACTGCCACCTTGAACGTTTTTGTTTTTGTTTTTTTTTTTTTTGGTGGTGGTGGTTCCGTATTTTCTGAGATCTCCATCTACTACCTGGACTGGGTGCTCTATAGGTCACCTTCTAGATCTTCCTGAAACTTCCCTTTGGTCTTATTTGGAGTATTCCCTTTGCTTTTTTTCAGGATCACTTTCCCTGTTACCAAGATCCTCCTATCTTTCTCTTTCTTGGTTTTTCCCTTGTTTGGGTGGAGCACATTCTCTAATAGCTTCATCAGATTGAAAGGAAGGTGCAACAGCAAAGTGCACCATGGTGATAGCCCTTTACAAATCCGCTGTTAGTCATACTCCTCCCATCTGGACTGGCGGCCCTCTGTGACTAGTGCTTCTCTGTCATCCTAAAATTGCTACCATCATCTTGAGAATTCCCTTCTCCTCTGTCCTTAGTTGAAGCTTCTGTTTTCTATGACCTTATCCTTCTCTTTCTTGGGAGAGTATCTCATTTTAATGACATACCTCCTCTTACACCTTCCTGAGAGACAGTGCACAAGATAAGTATTTTTAAAATTCTTGATTTTGAAAAATGTTTTCTCACACACTCAACTGATAATTTAAAACTGGGTAAGAATTTTAAGTATTAATAGAAATCAGTTTCCTTCAAACTGTTGAAGCCTTTGCTCTGTTGTTTTAGTTTCTGGTGAAGGGACAGAAGCCATTCTAATTTCTCATCTTTTTATTACAGTGATGTGCTTTGATTCATGTTAATTTCCATCCTTTGTGCTAGGAACTCAGCCTTCTTAATCTGGTAATGTGTGTGCTTCCCTTCGGGGAGATTTCTTGAATTATTTGTTGATGATTTGCTTTTCAGTTTTCTCTGCTCTCTTTCTGAATTTCCACTGAGCCTGCTGTTGGACTTGCTCGCTCATCCTCCGATTTATGTTTTTACTTTTACTTTCTAAATCTTTGTCTTTATTTTCTTTACCTTTAGGAGATTTCTTGAACCTTATTTTCCAGTCCATCTATTGAGTATTTCATTTCCGTTGTATTTTTAATTTTTGACATCTTTTTTTTGTTGTTGTTCTCTGAATACGTTTTTATGGCTTCATATTCTTGTTTCATGCTGTACCTTTTATTTTCAGATAGTAGTAAGGATAAGGTGATGGTTGCTATTTTTGTCTTCTTTCTGCTTGGTTTCTTCTAAGTTGTCTTTTTCTATTTGTTTTGATTTTTTAGCTTTTGTATTAAAGCCTTTTCTTACCTCTTGGCAATTCTTGGTTGTCCGCATGGTTTTTAAGAGTTAAGGGAATTCAGAAACTATTTGGAAGCTCTCAGCATATAGGTGAGACTTGTTAATTTGTGATCTGGCTGAATTGTTTTGAAGGAACCCCTGGCCACCAGCTTCATTTAGATTTTTAGCTTGGCTTTGGTCTGATTCTTCAGAGATGATTATTGGCCTGGTTGCCAGTGTTCCAGGAGAGAGTGGAGAAGAAAGCTTGGTGCTTAACATTATTTATGTAAATATGCACTTGATTCCTTTGTTTTCAGTATCGAACCCACCTTCAATTATGTCTGGGATTTCTAGTCCAGAGACCAATCTCTTTCCCAGAGAAGAAATATTCAGTCTTTTTGCTGCAATGGTGAGGGGCCACTGCCCAGCAGTGTAGAGCTGGGCAGGAGATGTTATATAACGATATGTTTCATAACTTGCTTTCACAAGGCTTTCTTGTTTAATTCACCTCCCACCTCTACTTTTACCTATACAGTGCCAGAGGTATTTGATGATGACAGTTTTTGAGGTTTTCAAGGATCCTTTTTGATCAGAGTTGATATTTCACTCTTTCCATTATCAGGTTAGAATTTAGCTTTCTGGAGTCTGCTAATTCATTTAGTAGTTATCCACATGGTTTTGCAGTAGTTTTCCAGTTTCCAAAATTTTGTTGCTATCAACTTATTGCTCTCGTTCTTATAGTTTGACTTGAAAACATCTGTTAACTTTTAGTGAGATGTATTAAGAAAACATACAATTAGGCCAGGCACGGTGGCTCACGCCTGTAATCCTAGCACTCTGGGAGGCCGGGGTGGGAGGATCGCTTGAGGTTAGGAGTTTGAGACCAGCCTGAGCAAGAGCGAGACCCTGTCTCTACTAAAAATAGAAAGAAATTAGCTGGACAACTAAAAATATGTAGAAAACATTAGCTGGGCATGGTGGCACGTGCCTGTAGTCGCAGCTACTTGGGAGGCTGAGGCAGTAGGATTGCTTGAGCCCAGGAGTTTGAGGTTGTCATGAGCTAGGCGGATACCATGGCACTCAAGCATAGGAACAGAGTGAGACTCTTGTCTCAAAAAAAAAAAAAAAAAGAAAACATACATATAAAACTATTAAATATGAAAAATGAATTAGTTGAATGTATCTATAAATAATTATGTAAGTATATATAAAATTATACTTTCATAATTGAGGATTATTGTACAATATGATTATATTTCCATCGTTTTTTTTTGTTTTTCCCAAACCTAATGATCACTCATTTGTTTGCTGAGCATATACAGTGCTTAATAATGTATTTTACATGCATAATTGATTAGATAATTATACAGTTTGCTTAGCAATTACACACTGTGTATATACCTATGTATGTTTATGTATACTATATATATTATTATATTCTATGTGTAACATTATTCATTGTATTCTGTACCTATGTACCTATATATGATGGGTGCATATATGTACATTTATATCCCCACATAAATACAAACTTGTGACTGAATTAGTTAAATAAAGAATTTATGTGAGCTGTAGTTGGCTTCTATTTTATATTCTCACTTAGAAAATGATCCTATTTAGATTTTGATTCCAACTTTGCTAGCTAGCTTTAAACGTTTACCATATAATTTGAATGGAATTAGGCAATGCAATATTAAAATCAAATTACGATGATAAGTGGCTTTCTTCAGAAATAGTGAAAACTGGATTAATAGCAGAGATCTGTGCAAGAAGGAATTCTGTTTTTCTACAGTCTCAATTCTGAATACCACTCAGTTAATCCATTAAAATCATTAAAGTCCTCTATAAATCAGTATAATGACTATGTAGTCTAATGAAATGAAGCTCTTCTACATAATTTTCAAAAGTTTCAATAGCCTTTTTCTGTAAAACCCCAAGTAATTTTTGAAACACTCATTCAGAAACACTACCCCTGTTGTATACTGCTGTTTACAGTGTGACTTGCATGATGAAATGTACCAAGCTGGTAATCTTTTTCTGTTTGTATTTTTGAAAAATTAGAAAAGAAATGTAACTTCAGCCAGGTGCAGTGGCTCACACCTGTAATCCTAGCACATTGGTAGACCGAGCCGGGAGGATAGCTTGAGGCTAGGAGTTTGAGACTAGCCTGAGCAACATAGCAAGACCCCCTCTCTACAAAAAGTAGAAAAATCGGCTAGGTGTGGTGGTGGACACCTATAGTCCCAACTACTTGGAAGACTGAGGCGAGAGTATGGCTTTAGCCCAGGAGTTTGAGGTTGCAGTGAGCTATGATGATGCCACTGCATTCTAGCCCAGGCAGTAGAGCCAGACCCTGTTTCAAAAAAAAAAAAAAAAGTAACTTTATTAAAGTATTTGATTTTTTTCTCTAACTTTTATATTTTAATCCACCCTTTGTGTCTTTAATCTTGCCTTTCACTGGCTGATACCTGCTTCATTGCTCTGAAGAATGTATGCTTTTCCAATAAAATAACTGTTACTCAGGGCCATAATAATTGCATTAGGTCACTGGATCCTGATTTTCAGGCAGGTAGCCAAAGATGTCAGTCAGGTAAACCCAAACAGGGCAAGCTCTGCGTTGGTTTTGGGAATGGCTCCTAAAACTATGGACTGTGATTCTTCATTTAGAGGGGAAAATGGCAAATTTTTTGGCTCATTCAACTTCATAGAAATGTGGTTTCCTATTCTGAAACTATCTAAAGATTCCTTGGCTCATTCCTTTAAGGGCCTCTAACATTTTGTTCTTAAAATGATGGAATCCTTAGACACTAATTTTAGTTTGTAATTAAAATTTCCCTTTTGAACAAATGCACTCTTTAAATGTGTTAACCCTTAGGGCTTTAAGTAATTAATTAATTAATTTCTGGCATTTTTTTCCCCCCCTGAACTCTGTTGATAGAGATAAGTTTAAATAACATCGGTGGTTTGTAGCTATCACTTTGGGTTTTTTAATCCTAAAGGCTTTCATGGTAGAAAAATAATTGAACAAACTCAGTTCTTTGTAATTTTGAAAAGTGGCATAGCATCAGCTCCCAGAACTGCTTCAGGAAAGGTCAGTAAATATATGCAAATCACTTCTTCCTTGGGGTTTAAGAAGATTTTGCCCCGTCTCCTTCTGTGTCTGATTTCATATACTCCTTTAACAGTGTTAGAGATGATTTGATAGCCCATGCCTATTTAAAAAGTGGTAACAGTTTATTTTTTAAGAGGCATAAATACTGAAGTTTATGTGGTTTATACCTAAATCAGGCCCTTAATTTCAGTATTTTGAATACTTCTTAAAAAATATTGTCATTTCATACAATCACGGTGCTTTACATCAAATATAGAAGAGGCTTTCAAAATAAGATGTGAGATTGCGTTTGTTTTACCCCTGTGGTCATTACAACACATATATGGTATTTATAAGGATCTTAATAGGAATGATTGCAAAGAATTTGTAACATTTTAGTTCAAACTCTAGAAGGTTGGCTTATGTTCAGCCTGACTCTTTCTTCGATCTGCTGAGATGAGTGTATAGCACCAAAAAGAGTGAGAAATTCATTTATTTGAGAACCTGCAGGCAATATGAAAATGAATAAGGCTTAGCAATTTTCAGCAAAAGGAAGTTATAATTTCATGGGCATGGGATGATAATACATGTATATGAATAAAAAATTTTAATTCAAGATAGTATCTAAAAATTGCAAGGACATTATTAACAAAGTATAATATAAGGATAAGCAAGCCCAACTTTTCTTGATTCTGTTTGCTTCTGATAATAGATTTGATGCTTCTCTATTAGGAAAAAGTATTAGGCTGTGAATGTCATTCATCAAATGTTGGTTTTTAAACGTATGTTTAGTATTTTAGGCAGGAAAAATAAAATTATTTTGGAAAATCATAACTATAGTTGTATGATTTTCTCATGCCTCTGCCAATCTTAGTTTTTCCTTCTGTACTATGTGAATATATGCAGGAAGACATCTAGGCTAACTGGGTTTGACCTAGGTAAACCTTTTATAACTTTCTCTTTATTTTAAAATGGATTTTGTTCTGCACAGGCAGTATTGTGTGGGTAATGACTACTTATGTTATTTTTCTTCAATTAATAAAATTACAAATTTTCTTTATTCCAATCTGTAAGTATGTAGTAGTTGCTAGTCAATTGTTAAAAAAAAAAAATTCAACTAGAGATTGAATGTACAAACAAAGAGTGTTACCAAGGGGTTGTTCAATAATTTTTAAAATTTCAGCCCTTTTTTCAAGACATGTATGTGACGGCTGCCTAAAATTGTGACATAAACCATCACAAAGCATCTAGACTGGGAACTAGAGTTCTGAGTTTGGCCAGGTAACTAGGGACATTATCATCCCCTGTGTTGTCACAGAGGGGTTCAGAGATGCTAAATTTACAGAAGTAGAGAACACTTAAAAAATACACCTAACTTGTGTTAACAGAAGCTGACCAGTATCCTTTCAAACCATTGCCTTTGGGCATGTTTCAGAGCTTTCCCACATCTGTGCGGATACAAGACTGCCCAGCAAATACCACTAACACCTCATTCAATATAAAAGGTCCCCCTGGAGTTGTGCAGTGCGGCAGTACCTTCTATACCACACTTCAAGGCATGAACTTGAGGAGATTGGGACTGTCTGAGGAAAGAATTCATGCTATTTTCTTTATAATACATGATGATGACATGGTAAAACATCAAAGTATTTGCAAATTCAATTATGTATCGAGAGTACAAATATTCTTTAACATCTCTTCCTTTTTAAAAAAAATCTAACTTCCTATTCTCCTTATTCTTTAAATCTGATATGTCTTCCTTTTCTGACAAATGTGGTTGCATACATTTCTTTTGATAATATAAACGTCAAATTGAATTATGCTTTCTCATATCAAGAATTTGAAAATGATTATTGTATAAGCACATTCAGATATTCTACAGTCGTAGGATATAATTGATAACTAAACAACATGTGACTTGTTTTAACCTTTTTCTAAGTCAAATTGTTGCTTTGAATCCATAAACTTTGTATATGTCATTATATATACATGCAGTTCTTGTCATTTTTAGTTAGTCCATTCTGGTGCATCAAAGTCAGTTAGGTTAGTCACCTTTTGAAACCACTAACTACCCAATGAATCTGAAAAGTAAAAATAAAGTATTTTCAATTTTCTAAAAGAAAAAAAACAACTTTTAGTTCATAACTCCTGATTAAACTTAAACTCTTTTCTGTACCATCAGTATGCTGTGGTAGGAAACAATAACAAATGATGCTCTGATCCCATTTCTTCACATAAAAGCTGAAAACAGATGAGACAGTAGCAGCTTGGATTTTATTATATTCACTATTTTGTTAACATAATTTAATGTGGAATCCAGGCAAACTTCTGCATAGCAAAGCTTCTTTGGAAGAGAACTATGTGTTACTTGAATTGCAATGTTTTCAGAATAAGCTCTTGATGTCGAAGCCTTTCCATATTCCCATCACTGCAGAACACAAACATAGGCCCTGTTTGTATAATGTCTTATTAAGTTTCCCAGTTTTCTTTTACCACTGAATTTTGTCCTCAGTGGTTAGCTTGGATGTTTCTCTGCCAAACAAATAGTGTTCTTGCAAGCATTACTTTTCAGAGATTTTCATTTTATTTAAAATAGAATATCATTTTTAACATCTGGGTATGCATTAATATGTAATGGAAAGTCTTTTGATTTAATATTCTTTTGAATCAGTATTGTCTCTATCATTTGATAGCTTTGTCTTTTCTAAAAATTTTGACAGTGGATACCTTTTCAATATCCTTTGCTTCATTGGTCCCAAATACAATATAATGTTGAAATATGTAGCTGATAAAATGAGTGATTTTGCAGTTCATGTAACACATTTTGATTTTAGGTATTAAAATTTATTGCATAACCTTGAGTTCTTGAGTTCAGTCTAATACTCTTATGTCCTAGTTCATTAAATAATTTTGAAGATTTTAAATTTCATAGCTTTTTAGGTTTAAGATGGGCTTAGTATGGGAAGGTGTCAACATGATTTGCTTGGTACCTTTGCTTAGCTTGATAACGTTTACATGCAAGCAAGACATTTAGTCTGAAGAAAAGAATTGTTGATGTGTACAAATATAGACTTAGTGTAATTCCCATCATGCTGCCTAACTGATGGCAAACTTTGTCACTATTATCTGAGGACATTTTTGATTAAAAATAAAAATAAAGCTGGCTGTTTTAGTAGAAAAAGAGATCTGTAAAAAATGAAGCTATTTAGATAGAAAGTTTGAAAAGGAGACAGTGAACCAAAAAATTAAATTTTCCTGTATTCTTAAGAATATGTTTTAAAACAAACTATACAAAAAATTTTTATAGTAGCATTAGGAGATACTGAAATATAAATTTTCATTTAATTTAATAATTAAAATTTAGAAATTCGTATTATGTAGATATTACATTTATAAGATAAAAAGTTTGAGAAATATGTATTCTGAAGGCCCTTTAGTAAATCATCTTAATTAAATTGCATTAATTATTACTGTTTATTTTATAACCAAACATTTTTCTAGCTTATCAAATTTCTTCAAAAGTCAGACTTTGGTTAACTAATAAAAGTCGTAGTAGATAAATAAATACCAATTGATAAAATTCTCACAATTTAATTTAGGAATATTAATTTAAGAATCTAACAATGATAACAGGAAATGTAATAGTAATAGTAGCAGTGATAACTGACACTACTTTGTATGTTAATAGGGAAAATTATGAAAAGCAAAAGCAAATTAATTGCAATGAAAACTAAATACATGTGTCTGGAAAAGAAAATTTTTTTGATGATAAATTGTGATTAAACTAATCCTACTGAATGAATGATTTAGTGGGAGGTCGAGAGAGGCGATTTTTTTAAGGACCACACAGCCACTTCTTGGTGGGGCGTGCTCTGTACCACATCTTATTTGCCAAATGACAATTACTGAATTAAGAAAATTTATGGAGGAAAACATTTAGAGACTGTTAAAGTATGATTCAACTGTTTTAAATTTTTGAATGGTTGCATAAAAGGGTAAAAAAAAGAAATGTCTTTTTGGTGACCTGTAGCTCATTGGTTGAGAAAAGCTGTACTCAGTGAAATATGCACCCCCGCCCCCCCAGTGGGTGGGTAAAGGAGTATGTGTGTGTGTCCTCAAGAGCATGCAAGCATTTGTCTGTTTATACACACACACACACACACACACACACACACACACACACACACAACTGAGCTTGCTTTAGATTAGTCATCTAATTTTTGGCAGCCATGGCTGTTGGCTAAAGTGTACTATTTTACAAACCAAGATCATAGGAAGAGAAAATTTTGCTTTCTTCAATCAGAACTGTATTTGAACACTCCTTTCAAAGTACCTTTGTTTATTTTAAAATGTGTTGCAAAATAAGGATGTACTTTTCCCACAATTATCACTAAACTGTTACTTAACATTAGGCTTATTTTGTTTTTACCTCTCCCATCCCTGTCAGAGTATTTGGTATGTAGTAAATTCTCAAGAAATAGTTGCTGAATTATTGAGTTATTGGATGTTTGAATAAACATTAAATTATAATGTAGCCCTTCTAAATAAAAATTGAGGCAGTTAATTGCTTTAAAGTTTAAACTTTCCTGTTTGCATGCATCTAGGAAACTGTAGGGTGATGTAGTAATAGCGAAGTGATGTGAAAAACTTTAGGCTTAAACAAGGAATAATGGGAGAATAAATTTCTATGCTTCATGTATATGTAGCATAAAATGCATCTTTTTCCTAGAAAAGTTATGTTTGACTTAATTATACCCTACCAGATTTTAATTCAAAAACATGCATGTAGGATGTGAGCACTATTAAGAAACTAACTTATAGGTACCCATTGCTTTCAGTAATAAGTAGTCTTTTT
>RJWJ010044310.1:0-12207 GCA_004363605.1 Indri indri | reverse complement strand
ATAGACCTTCAAAAATAATGTTGAAAAAAGTTATTTTAGATGAAAGATAATGCCCCCTAACTTGCCTACTTCTGACCATTAAAAGGTTTTGATCACTTCTCTACTCATGTTTGACGATGAAGGTGAAAAACCCTAATTAGGCTTTTCGCCATTACTTGCTTAATCTTCCTCTTGTCTAGATCTCAGGGAATGTGTTTGATCTGAAGAAGTGATTTGGAATAAATTTCAATGAGTACCAGATAGAATACATAAAAGACAATGAATTTAAAATCTGATGAATAAGAAATTTCATGTAATTTTGTATAATATCAATTTAGGAATCCCAAACAAAGAAATATGTCCAGGTAGTGTATATTTGTTAAGTATCTTAGAAATTTCAGTATTATTTCTACATAAATATCATTAACTCAAAAATTTATTGATTACAACAATGGAAACTATACAAACTATTTAAAACATTTTCAGTGACTATTTAAAAACATTTTCTTTGAAATATTTTCAGTTCTGCAATGTTTAAATGAAAATTATTAAAATTTATAAAACATTGCACAATTTAAGAAAGGGAACCTCAATTTGTTTAAGCCTAATTTTAATATGTATTATAATAAAAATTGTAATTTCCACAGATGGGATACAAAATCTCATGAATAGTAAAATCAGAGATGAAGAATTCCACATTGCTATAACTTATGACATAGAAAACGTTTCAGATAGTATTCTAATTGTAAACATCTTGTTTCTTGTAAAAAGCCAGAGCAATATAGACAACTTCCATACTATCAACTAGATAGGGATAGAACACAGATGGGATAGAACAGACTGCTTAGAGGCATAAAACATAAGAGAAAATTCCTCTTAAGTTATGATAAACAGCAACAACTGCCTCTTCTCATGTTAAAAGAAAAATTTTGGACAAAATAAATTTTACGTAGTTTAATTGAGCAAAGAACAATTTGCAAATTGGGCAGCCCCAGGAACAAAATAGCTTCAGAGGGACTCCAGGGTTGCCACATGGTCAGAAAGTGATGTATAGGAAATAGAAGTGAAATACAGAAACAGTGGAATTGGTTACAGCTCAGTGTTTGCCTTATTTGAACACAGTTTGAACAGTTGGCTGCCTGTGATTGGCTAAAACTCACCTGCTGTGATTGGCTGAGATTCGGCTACTTGTTACAAGAGTAGGTTATAGTCAGCTTACACATTCAGTTAGGTTACAGTTCACTATGTATGGAGAAACCCTTAGGCCAAACTTAAAATATGTACATAGGAAGGCCAAACTTTATTTAACACCTATCATGCAAATAACAGGAAAACATTGAGAAAAGAAAAATAGTTTGAGCAGTCTGAGCTATGTGAAGTATGAAAAATTTATCAGGCCCAGAAAGACAAGAGTATGAGACTTAAACCAGCCCCACCTATTCTCTCCTCCCCAGGTTATGCCTCAAGGCAATTGTTCAAAGACTTGTTTTTTTTTGTTTTACTTTCCTCGTAGTTTCCTGACTACCAGCCTCACCCATTATCTCCACATTCCTGAAATTTGTACACAGAGAACAATCTGTAGCCAGTCAATACCTTATGCTAGCTCATTGTAAATTCTTGGTAAGCAACTTAGGAACTGCCTCTTTGTTTTTCGCTTAAAAACCCATTTATAACGCTATTACTCTGAGCATCTATTCAGAGCAACTTGAATCTATGCTCCTAGCCTGCAGTCCTCAAACTTGACCCAAATAAACTCTATACTTACATTAATTTTGCCTCACTCCTCCTTTCAGGTTGACGTATCAGGCATAGTCAGCAGAACTCAGAATGACACCCCCCTCCCACCACCACCACCTTGCTTTACCTCTTGAACTCGGGGCTCCCTACCAGCACAGACACATCGTATTCACCTGACTCCAGAGGTTTCACTGGGTACAAAAGGGTGAGTCCTCTTGAATCTGGACCTCTGTTTTCTTTTTGATTGAGGTCTAGATTTTATTTGGGCTGTTTTTCAAACCCTCCCTTTCCTTTAAAAGTGAGGGCTTTATTCTATGTCTCAGGACAGGAGATTCAGGTAAAGAGCTCTGCAGAGAACTGCCTTCTCCACCTCTGCCTCACAGCAGAAGGTTCAAGTCATGGCCGGGCAAACAGCTCTGTAGAGTTGTAACCAGCTTCATGAGCAAATTTCAATGAGCCCTGTATGTTTTTTTATAATCCTCTCCCTTAACTAACTGCTTGAGCTTTTGAGTATTTTCCCAGAAAAGATGAATTTCCAGCAAGACAAAGGAATTGAGATTCTGAAGGTCCCAGGGCAGATTTCCTGATGCCAAGACTCACCACCTTCTTCATCTGCCGCAAGGCACATGGACCCTTCTTAAGAAGCCCATGATCTCCATTAGTCAGAGAGATGGATTTGAGGCAGCTTCTCCCATTCTCCCAACAAGATGTCAGTTGTATTAAAAATTCCTTTCTTTCTTGGCAATATTTGTGGTCTCAATAATTGGATCTTTGTGTGACTAGCAACTGAATCTAGACTGAAACATCCTTTGGAGTTTTGACAACAATTATGGGGGTTCATCCAGGATGGCGTTGCTTGTGGTTCAATGGCTGCAGAGTGAGGAGAAACCAAAATCTTCCCTTATCAGCTGCGCAGCCCTATTTGCTGGAGGGTGGCTTTGTATTCTCCTGCCAGCTCCACCATTACCAGCCTCCATTGCATTGGTGATTGCCTCCTGATTGCTTCCAAAGAAAGGAACTTTGGATTTGGATTTTGACATTTGCATCTGGATGGATGAGTGCTATTTGAGTGCAACTGCCTCAGCTGGAAAGAAGGACAAGGGTGGGCCCCAGGGCCCCATCTTGGTCCTGCCCCACCCTAATCCTGCCCTAAACTACTACTATACATGGGGTAGGAGGGAATACGCTACAAATCTGTCAATCAGAACTTAGCGCTCCAGCTGCAAAAGAATGCAGAAGACTCTCTCGCCCACAGGCCAAGCAGCCTAGAAATTGTTCTAGAAATTGACCTAGAACAACCCATATGCAACTCCCAACTGTCCAATCAAAGTGGTTCCATGGTAACATCTGAGCCACTAGGGAGGTCCCAATCCAGGCACTATAAAACAAGATGCAGACCACAACCGGTCCCTTTTGTCCCCTTCCTTTTGCTCTCCCTTTGATGTGACAGGGTGTCTGTCATCATCTGCAGCGTATGTACCATGCTCTGTAAACACATATCTTCTTCTTCCTCTAAAATCCTATCTTTCTCTCTTCAATAAACCCAAATTTTTGTGCTTGCCTTACTTTGGTGTGTCTGGTCATTCTTCAGCCATGAGCACACTAAGAACTGACATTTCACACTAAAACCTGACAGAATTACTACTGAATTAATCTTATAAATATGATTTATTCAACCAAACAACCTATGTATACCATGAATTGATTGTTATATTATAGCTCATCTGACATTTAAGTGCTAGTTAAGGACATGATCAAAGTATCCATACCATTGTCACAGTGGCCATTGAATGCAGCACTCTATCTAAATGAGAAAAAAATATTTGGGTTTGGATTTTTTAATATCTGAACATTTTCCTGGTTTGAAAACATTGCCCAGGTTGAGCAAAATGCCCAACTTATTCACTATCATCCCTTAAATCATGTACTGGGATCCTTAATGGAACCCAGATAGTCCCCTGTTTTTCACTCCAACCAGTTCATTCTATTGTCTGCAGAATCTGGATGTGAGAAGTGAAGACAAGCTGAAATATTGACAGTATCTACCTAGGAAGACTAATATAAAAGTAGTAAAAAATTTTAAAATGTTTCTTTTTTACCCTTGCCCATTATTGTCTAAATTATAGTGCATATCTAATTAAAATGTCAACTATGAACAAATTAATAGGTTTATGATAAAGAATTACTTTTAGTTTTCACAATTTATCACTTTCATATTAATACACAAGTCTTGCAAACCTTTATTTACATTCATATCCAAGATATTAAGAAATGCATAAAGACATGGATTTCAAAACTTTTGCTGTGCATCCCTAGTCCCAAAGGGCCAGAAGTATGTGAAACATAGCAGCAGGGAACAGGTTGAAGGTATTTGTTTTTTAAATATTTTACACTAAAATATTTTTTTTAATGGAGGCTCATTATAATGCTATCTGTAGGGCCTACACATAGGAAAACTATCTTCTAAGGAAGGCATATTTCATTATGAGTTTCTTTAGTAACTTAATAAGTAAATTCTCTTGATTATAGCCTAATGATATCACTTTATATTTCATTCCTTTATATGTCAAAACAGTTTATTGAAAGTTTCTGATTTATGAATGTATTTAAATGTGCATATAGCAGCACAAATTTAAGCATAATATGGACTTTAAAATTATTTATTACAGAGTTCTGTAATGATCAAATATTCAATTTTTATATTATTTACAACATATAATATTCAATACTCTATATAGAGTTGGTTAAAATTACATATGAAATCTAATAATTCATTATCTGTCATTAAATATATTGTTAGGATCATGTTTGCATTCTCAAGAGAAGTTCATATTAAGTGTTGGCAATTTATATTTTCTTTCTCTCATGTTTCATGTAATAGTAACTTTAGTACTTACAGTTAACTTAGTGATCGAGGTGAGCTTATCAAAAACAAGTTTTACCAAATTAATTTCACTTTTGTTTTAGATGGGTTTCCAGTTTATAATCAGGAGTAAGTTTTGGATGTAGTAGATTTTGTTTTCTAGAAATAAAACACATACTGGTTAACCATTTGTCGGGATTCTACAGGGATTCTAGTACTAGATAGAAAGGTTAATTTATTCCCTTCTGTGGCTTCTTCCAACTCTAATAGTCTATGACCACATCCTTTTTCAGTGGTATACATCAATTTCACCCTGCACTAGGACAAGACCTTCAGTGGCTGTGTCACTTGTTCAATGATATGACTTCAGTTTGGATGATTAGCCCTGTGATTCCTGTTTTCCCTCCCATTGTTTCCCATTTGTTTGACTGATACAGATTAATAATTGACACCAAATTTTGAATTTAAATCTAGAATTAAAACAAAATAAACTTATCATACATAGAGAAAAATAAAATATGAGTTGAAATCTTTAGTGAGGACACTGATGACTTCTCCTATCTTGTCTTGGCCTTGGCCTTAGACTTTAGGTATTTTAGACACTGTCTATGTGGACATATATGGGAAGTTTACTTTATATGTCCTATAAAATGTTTATCTTCTATGTAAATCTTATTAAATGTTTACTGTCACATCCTCAGATACACTTTATTTACCATATTATTTTACCTTCAGTGCTCCTTATGACAGAAAAAGGCATTGTTACTTAAACTATGCATTTCTCACTCATTGGCTTCTGCATGTATTTAACCCATAACACAATTATTAATTCCTATCAATTTTACCTCTAAAATGTTTCTCAGTGCTATTTCATTTTCTCAATGTCTGTTGCTATCAACCTATTCTGGCAACTATCTCAACTACTTTACAGCAACGACCTTCAAACTTGTGCGCCTGGACCTAGTAGTTAATGCAACCCAACCACGCAAGTCATCACTTACCCAATAGCCAAAGTTATATAAACTGCAAGACTGACCATACCAACATTCTGCTTAAACCCTTAAATTGTTTTAAGTCTGATTTAAGTCAATATTTCTAGCCTGATTTACAAGGTCTTCATGATCAAGAGTCAGTGTAGCACCTGAGTATATTTCTGAATTACTTTCATTACCATGTTTGTGATGTACTAGCACATCTCATTAGCTTTGAGAAGGCTATTTTCTTTCCTGGAAATATTTTCCCACCACGCTCACCTTTTTTTTTTTTTTTTTTTTTCCTTGATATACTCTAATCATTCATTAGTTTAAGTTTGCCTTTTTTGGGAGAGCCTTTTCTGACACTTAGCACACTCAGTTTGGAACCTTTTATATGTGAATTTATGCAGCCTTAAAACCAAGCCCTTACCCAAAAGAGACCATGTCCTGTTTTGCAATTTCTTATTTACTTGTCTCCTTCTCCCAGCAGAGTCCTTAGGAGAGAGGGAAGACTCAATAACCATTTGTGGGAGGAAAGATGGAATGGGAAAAAAGAAGGGAGAGAGAAAGAGAAGAAAGGAAGGAAAAGAATAGCTAAAGAAAGAAGAAAAGAAAGTACAGTTTTGATCCAATAAGAAATACATTACTTAGTTATCCATGTATGCTTTCTTTGTAAGAATTAATCCACACCTAATAACAATAATGTCACTTTTAATATAATAAACATTATCATCTACACCCATGTGTCACACAAGGGATGACCACTGATGGCATTTTTCCACATGTGAAAATTATAGACAGATTTTTTACTTTTCTTTCTTTCCATTGTTAGTTCTTAAAATCATTATATGTTAAACTAGATACAATTAATTGGAAAGAGGAAAAAAAATAATCCCAGGTGATAAAATTACAATTATAATACAAAAAATAGAAAACAGTCTCTATTTGATACCTTTTCTTTAGTAAAACTACAACTTTTTCACATCGTAAAAACTTTGTCATTTTAAGTGCTATAATCAGGTATTTAATTGAACGGAACTGACAAAATATTAAAACATGTAATATGCTTGCTCATTTGTTCAGTACTTTTACTAATTCACTGAGATTCATATGTAAGCTTGCAATTTATACTACTGCATGATTCATTATAACAGAGCACTGTTTAAAAGTCTCAGAAAGAAAGTGATGATAGTATGTATAAACATATAAGTTAAATTATCTTGCTAATTGAAATTTAAAACAATTTGAACTCAGAATATAAGAATCAAAGTATTTTCTACAGTTAGAAAATATTAAGAAAGATTATGACTTATAAAAAGAGAGAGAGAAAATTTCCAGCAGCATTATTATTCTAAATTGTTTTCAAATTGCTGGTTCTAGGTCAGTGGTTAGAAATAAAAAATTCTTCATTCACACAATAAATATTGAATCTTTGTGAAGGTGAAAAATATTTGAGATTGGTGCTCAGTAATTCTTTGTGACTAAAATGTAAATGTACTTTGAAAAGAAAAACACTATGTAAATTTCTCACAAAATATAAACATGGTAGTGGAACTGTCATTTAAAAATCATTGTGAGTACCATGGGATATCAACATAAACTCCATAAAACTAAGATGTAATTATTAAAACATATTCAGTTACAAGTGATATAAACCTAACTTGAACAATTCTTAGGCAAAAAGGGAAATTTCACAAAACCATCTCTCTCCCCATCCTCATTTTCTTTCTTTCCTTCCCTCCCTCCATCCATCACTCTATTTATCTTCCTCTTCCTCTGCTCTATTCTCCTTTCTCACCCCCTTTTCCTCTCACTACTCTCCTTTATCTATTTTTTCTTCCTTCCTTCCCTCCCTTCCTCCCTCCTTTCTCTTTCTCTCCTTCCTTCCTTCCTTCCTTCCTTCCTTCCTTCCTTCCTTCCTTCCCTTTCTTTCCTTCTTTCTTTCTTTCTTTTTCTTTCTTGCTTGCTTTCTTTCTTTCTTTCTTCAATCTTGTTCTGTCCACCAGGCTAGAGTGACGTAGGGTCAGCCCAGCTCAGAGCAACCTCAAGCCATCATCCTGCCTCAGGTTCCCGAGTAGCCTGGGACTACAGGCGCATGCCACCATGCCCAGCTAATGTTTTGTTTTTTCTATCTTTAGTTGCCTGACTAATATTTTCTATTTTTAGTAGGGAAGGGGTCTCCCTCTTGTTCATGCTGGGCTTGAACTCCTGACCTCAAGCGATCCTCCAGCCTAGGCCTCCCAGAGTCCTAGGATTAGAGGCATGAGTCACCACACCCCACCCATTTTGTCTTTTTTCTTTCTTTTTTTTTATGGTATGATAAAAACTTTAATTAGAGGCAAAAGATACGAAGTTGGAAGTTTCCTATAAAAATCCAGATATCAAATTGGTTTTAACCGATCAACACCTAAGTGCGCACATAGTAATAGCATTTATCGGGAGTCAGGCAGATGGGAGGGGGGAGGAGGGGGTGGGTATATATATGCATGAATGGAATGCACACCGTCTGGGGGATGGACATGCTTGAGGCTCTGACTTGGGGGGGAGGGGGGACAGGGGCAATATAGTAGCCTAAACATTTGTACCCCTCCATTTTGTCTTTTCCATGTAGACCAGATCTGCTTCTGCACCACGGCAAGGGTCCAGACTACCAAAAACTCTAGCACCTCACATCTCTACTACCAAGAAGGAAGGACAGTTCACCATCCCGAGAAAGGGCGCTGATCTGTCCATTTTGCATCAGATGTCTGTGCCTGTGCTAAGCATAGCTTAGATTCCATGTTTACTTCCAAGACAGGATTCTAAGAAAGTAAAAGCTCCCATTTGAACCACATGATTGGGAGAAATTTTCCAGATACAAGGGATGACACTTCTGTCAGAAAAACTACAAATGGGCTTTCACAAGGTGTTTGGCACTATGTAGAAACTAAAACAGCAAAAGGAGAGATCTGAGGTAGGATATATACTTAAGGGACCATCTAAACATTAGGTAATAAGAATGTGAATCAGAGCAGTAGTAGTGGACAATAGCAATGTATTGAAAAACAGAAAAACTTATGACATTTTTCTGAGGAATATTACCTAAAAGCACGTAACAATGTCAATATATCAAGGAACAAACCCAAGACTATTCCTCCCTCTGTGAAGGATCTAAAATTAACTAAAATTAGTCAATACATCCATTTAAAGCTTTTTATAAAAGCTGCATCCAATTCTTCTCTTTTGACTTTCTGAGCTCTCTTTACCTGAGAGCAAACTATTATACTTTGGCAAAGTTATTTTCTGGCATTCGCAGGGGATCTGCACACAATCAAACATGTCTATCCCTGTTCTAAGTGAGATGAAAGCATATAAAAAGGTTTTCCTATGGCATAATGCCTCACAAATCCATTTCTGGTTTGGGATTTAGCCTAGAGTAGAGTAATGGATAGTTGGGCTGCTGGTTTGTCCATTTCCATCCCAAAAATTTGTTTACTCTTCATGACTCATGATGACATTAATATTTTGCTAGTGCCTACCTAAATTTTGGACCCACAAAGTCATTCCATTTTCCATTTCCATTTAATCTTCTAGTATCATGAATACTTAAGACATTTTAGGTTTTTACTACTTTCTAGATATTGCACTTACATTTTCTCATTACATTTTTCTTAATCTTTACAATCAGTCTGCTAGTTATTTTTATTTTCATTTTTGAAGTAAGAAAATAAGAAAGAAAGGTTAAAGAAATTCCCCAGGGTCCATAGTAGGAAATGTATTTGAGTTTCATCACACCTGTGACTGACACTGTTGCTGTGTTCTTGCTTCACCAAGTGCAGCATTCAAACTCTTCTTAGATACATTGCTAATGTCCACTCCTGCTGTCTTAATTCATGTTCTATTACCTAATCTTCAGATATTCCCTTCAGGATATATTCTATCTTAGGTGTCTCCTTACTTCAATGTATCCTTCAGACCCCAGCCATATCGATATTCTTCCACATCTCTGTAAAATGGC
Source organism: Indri indri (assembly GCA_004363605.1). Taxonomy (NCBI): domain Eukaryota; kingdom Metazoa; phylum Chordata; class Mammalia; order Primates; family Indriidae; genus Indri; species Indri indri. The sequence continues at coordinate 2,657 of RJWJ010044310.1, read as the reverse complement.
ACCTATTCTCAAAAATCTTTAGGACCAAATGAGATAACTTACATAATATTGTCTTACATGTTCCTGATGGGAGATAGATGTCCAGTGTAACTTTTTGTGCAACGAACACTTTTTTGTTAATTGCAATCATAAATCCAAATAATAGAAAGTTCTACTCTATGTTTAACCAAATGAACCTTAGCTAAGACCTCCTGTGAGGCTCAACTTCTTTGCACTGCCTGCTCTGTTTATCTCAGTCACAAGTCATTGGCTCTTCTTCTCAGCTCTTATGGAACTCACCTGACATGCCACATGTCATCTAAGATTTTCATATTTATCCTTTCTGTGACTGGCTATGTATTGAAATTTGAGATTACCTGGAGATGTATTAAGACTTGAGGTTAGCAACTGTGCCTTAAACTCTTGGTATACTATTAATAAAGAGCATCTAGCAATTGCCTTGGATATATGTCCTTTAATAAAAACCTTTGCCTCATCAATTAAAATTCAAATTTAAAAACATTTTAGATCCATACTATCTTTATAGAACTATAATATGCTCTGAGGAAAAAAATGTTTTAGAAGAAGAAAAAGTTTAATGGCAGTCATAATATAAGGATAAAACCTGATATAAGGATAAAAATTTAACAGCAGCCAACTACATTAGGCAAGCCAAGGAATAAAGACAATGGCTTTAGTTGCTTACTTCTCTTTATACTTATTATAATTCACTTCCAAAATTTGCCTGGATGTATAAAAATTCTCTAAATATATTAAAAAATGTTAAGTATCATATAAATTTTATGTTCTCGAAGACAACTATTTTACAGCCTTCTGACCTGTTCTAAGTTGCACTGGTTGCATTCAAGGCCAGGTATACAGCCATCATCTTGGGATTTTCTTGTTTTTAAATACTATTGCTTGATTTACTCTATTAATTTGAAAGAATATTTAATCTATTTGCTTATTTAAAAAATAAGGGGATGATTGGGAGATGGAATTTTTGAGACCTCACATTTCTTAGGATATCTATATTTTATATTTAAATTTAAGTAGTAATTTTGATAGGTAGAGCACATTAACATAAATGTTTTACTCAGAATTTTGGGGACATGTTCCTTATAGATCTTAGTGCAGAATTTGAGAGGTCAGTTTCATTCTGATTTGGGATTTTTGTATAATTAGTGGAATTCCAGAAGTTCAGAATTAACATAATAATATAGGTCATTTTTATCAATTTTTTAGCAATAAATAGAACTTTTCTGCCAGGAAATTTATTTCCCTATGCTCAGAGAAATTTTCTTAATGTTTTCTTGATCGTTTTCTTTTTTCTTGTTCCTTCCCAGAATTACTATCATTTGGTTGTTGAATTTTCTGAACTAGTCCTGAAATTCTATTCTCTTTTGACCTTCTGTGAGATTTCTCAACTTTTTTTGTAAATAACATTATCATTGCAAGTTAAAATTTACTTTTTTTTTAAGTGTTTGTGATCTTGTTTAATTTTAGGTAATTTTATAATAGGATTAAAATATTATCAGTTAATCATTTTAATTTTCTAGCTAAGTTTTTGCTAAATACCAGCTCTGTCCAATGATTTTTTTCTTTAATTGCAAGAAATGAGAGGAAATAATATAATCAATGGAATAAAAATGCTAAATGGCATAGAGGATGCTTGTACCAGATGTAAAGAAAAAGTATAATAAAATAGAGTAATTCCATCCTGGAAGAAGAGAGAGAAAAATGGAGGGAATAGTTGAAAGGAATTGATATAATACACTCTGGCTCCTATTCTCTATGACAAAATTTTAGAAATTGCAATGCTACATAATTTGAATGGAAAGTCAAGAGATTGTGCCCTGTTCTACTTTATAATTCTGGGGAGTGACCATTAAATAAAAATTCTTAAATCAAGCTAGATGGGCTAAACCAAACTAAAAATAGCAGCATGACATAGCAGGCTGAGATACCAGACTAGTAAGTGATTCTCAAATTTCCACCATGGCTCAAGGCTGAGTTGAGATCCATAGGACCATCATGCAAGGGGAGAGATGACCTTGCCCCGATGATGGATGGACACCCTAAGCCAGGCTGTGGGTGGAGTACTTGGCTAAAATTCAAGAAAAGTCTGCAGAGTCTGTATGATTAAAACCAGGTTTGGCAGGGAGAAGCACTGGGCACTCAACCAATAAGAGAATGGAAAATTTTAGCAGTGGTCATCTTGACAGATACAAGTGCAAGCGATCTGGAAACCACCCAAGTTAACAGTCTTGCAGGTAAGTCCAATTCAAGGACAAGAAGAAAAGCTCTGTGTTATGTTATGGAGTCTCCTCCTTCATAACTGGGGGTCACAGAAAATTTTTCTGACACTCAGATGCCTTTTTAGGGGCAGTGGCAGGGAAAAGAAAGTGGCTATAAAGAGACCGGTTGAAATAGAGAAAAACTGCCTGAAACAGTAACTGATCAGGATACCTTAACTGACAAGTTTAAAAGTCCGTTTGCTGTAATAACAGGAGGGAGAGGAATCCTTGAGAGTAGGTTTAGAGAATATATAAAAAAGGAGAAGTAAGTTTTTTCCTTTATATATAAGTAGTGTACTACACTTTCAGTCCTGATACAGTTTGAATCATATCTGTAAAGGATAAATATTTAAAGCATTTTTGTTAAAGATTTTAATCCCA
>RJWJ010044309.1:0-12226 GCA_004363605.1 Indri indri | reverse complement strand
ATGAACAGAAACTTTTCAAAAGAAGAAAGAATAATGGCCAAAAAACATATGAAAAAATGCTCAACATCTCTAATCATCAGGGAAATGCAAATCAAAACCACAATGAGATATCACTTCTCTCCAGTGAGACTGGCCTTTATCAAAAAGTCCCAAAACAATAAATGTTGGTGTGGATGCGGAGAGATAGGAATAGCAATGCCTTTTATCTATCATTTTATGCTAGGTACGCCAGTGTCAAATTCTTTGTTCTCCTTCATTTTAGAATGTCTTGATTTCCTCTTCAATCCTGAAGGATATTTTTACTGGATATAAGATTCTGGGTTGACATTTCTTTTCTTTCAGCATGTGAAAAATATCGTGCCACTTTCTTTCAGCTTCCATGGTTTCTGGTGAGGAATCCACTGTCATTGAATGGGTTCCCTATAAATAGTGTGTAGTTTCTACCAGTTGATTTGAAGATTTTTTTCCTTTAGTTTTCAGTAGTTATATTATGATGTGTTCTCTTATGGATTTCTTCAGATTTATCTTGTTTGGGATTCAGTCAACTACTTGAATCTGTAGGTTTATACCTTTCACCAAATTTGGGAAATTTTCAGCCATTATTTCTTCAAATATTTTTTCACCTGTACACTTGTTCTCCTCTCCTTCGGAATTTCAGTGACATGAACTTAGATATCGTATTATTGTCCCACATGTCCCTGGGGCTCTGTTCACTTTTTTCTATTTTATTTTCTCACTGTATCTCTGATTAGGTAATTTCCACTGATCTATATTCAGCTAATTCTCTTCCCTGTTACCTCCATTCTGCTGTTGACTCCATCCAGTGAGACTTTCAATAATTGTATTTTTCAATTCTAAAATTTCCATTTATTTCTTCTTTACATCTCTGTATGTATGATTTCTGTTTTGTGAATTTGTTGAGACATGTTTTGTGGCCTAAGATATGCTTGATCTTGGAGAATGTTCCATGTGCTGATGAGAAGAATGTATATTCAGTAGTTTTTGGGTAAAATGCTCTGTAAATGTCAGTTAGGCCCATTTGTTCTAGAGTCCCATTTAAGTCCAGTGTCTATTTATTTTCTGCTTGGATGATCTGTCCAGTTCTGTCAGTGGAATGTTAAAGCTTCTATTTATCTCTTTGCTTAGATCTAGTAGGGTTTGCTTTATGAATATGGGTGCTCCTGTGTTAGGTGCATAGATATTTAGGATTGTTATGTCATTTTGTTGAATTGCTCCCTTTACCATTATATAATATTTGTCTTTCTTTACCATTATTGATTTGAAGTCAATTTTATCCAGTCTTAAAGTGGCCACACCTGCTTTCTTTTGGTTTCCACTTTCATGAAGTATTTTTTTCATCCCTTCGCCTTAAGTCTTTATGAGTCCTTATGGGTTAGATATATTTTCTGGAGACACCAGATACTTGGGTTCTATTTTTTCATTAATTCAGCCAGCCTGTGTCTCTTGAGTGGGGCATTAAGACCATTTGCATTGATTGATAGAACTGATACATGGGCTGCTGTTCTGTTCATCCTATTGGGTAGTACCTTATTGCTTTGTTTTGCCTCTTGTGCTATTGTTTTATATGGGTCCTGAGCTTCAACTTTTTGGTGGTTTTACACCAGTTGGTGTCCATTATGCTGATCCATGTATAATGCAGTTCTGAGTACTCCTGCAGGGCAGGTATGGTCTTGATAAATTTCCTCAGTGTTTCCTTGTCTGGAAAAGTCTTTATTTCTCCTTCATCCATGAAACTTAATTTTGCAGGATACAAAATTCTAGGTTGGTAGTCGTTCTGTTTAAGAAGACTGAAGATGGGACTCCAGTCCCTTCTGGCTTGTGAAGTCTCAGGTGAGAAGTCTGCAGTTAGTCTGATGGGTTTTCCTTTGTAAGTTAGTTGATGTTTTCACCTCATGGCTCACATAAGTTCCTCTTTCGTGTTGACTTTGGCCAGTCTGATGGACTATGTGTCTTGGAGATTGCCTCTTTGCAATGAATCTCCCAAGTGTTCATAGAGCTTTTTGTACCTGGATGTCTAAATCTCTAACAAGACCAGGGAAGTTTTCCTCAATTATTCCCTCAAATAGGTTTTCCTGCCCTTGTGCATTTTCTTCTTCACCCTCAGGATGCCCGTGATTCTTATATTTGGACATTTTACATAATCCCTTATTTTTGTAGGCTTTGTTTATTCCTCTTAATTATGTTTTTTATTTTTGGCTGAGTTAATTTGAAAGAGTAGTCTTCAAGCTCTGAGATTCTTTCTTCTGCCTTGTCTAGTCTATTCTTAAAACTTTCCACTGTGTTTTGTATTTCCTTAAATGAGTTTTTTTAAACTTGTCTCTCTTTAATGACAGCTCTAATTTCTCTTTAGCTATAGATATTCTATTTCCATTTTTCTCTCTTGGGCATATAATTTATATCACATTTCCCTCCATTATGAACATTTTTTCATATTGACACAATTATATTTTCATTCAAATGAACGTTTATCTGCATAGTACCTGTGCTTAGAACTAAAACTGAAGAAAAACAGAAATGAATTTTTATATGTTTTTCCAAACTTCTTTTAGTATAATGGAAATTATCAAAAGTGTTTTATTATTATGCACAGGAAGCTTTCCTAAAGGTTGTTGCCTAAACACATATGTGTGTGATTTTTACTTTACATTTATTGACACATCAAATTACTTTGGAGAAGATAAAAGATTTATCTTTAGCGCAAAACCATTATTGCCATAATATTTCACAAGTGACTTGCCAATTTCCTCCATTATCATAAAATTCAAATGATCACTGTTGATCATCCAAGTCAGAAGTAAAGACAAAATAAAAGTCCCCATATTAAAGGAAAATTTAAAACCACTTAAATGAGTTTTTAATTTTCAGAAGTTTTATTTGTTTTTTTTTAATATGTAGAACTCTTTTGTGAATTTTTATTCATTTTCTGAATTGTTTTTCTGGTTTCTTTGAGTTGTTTTTCCGTTTTCTCTTGGATTTCATTGAACTTCCCTAAAATCCATGGTTGGAATTCTTTATCTGTTGTTTCAATATTTTCATTTTGGCTTGTATACATTGCTAGGGAGCTGGTGTTCCCTTTCGAGGGCCTCCTTTTGCTCTGACTTTTGATACTTCCAGAGTTCCTTTTCTCATTCCTTCTCATCTGAGGCAGCTGTCACTTCCTATTTTTGGTTTTTCTTTTGTTTCGATGGGGCTTTTTTTCTTCCCCCCCTCACTTATAAGGTGGTTTCTGTAGAATATGTTGGGTAAGAACCTTTGGCTTTGCTTCTGGGTGCTTTGATAGGAGTCTAGGTTCTGAATGGATGCCTTGGTTATAGATATCCTTAATGTGGTGGTTTTCTCAGTTGCTAGTTGTTTGTAGGCTATAGCAGTGGTGAGCTGGGTATTTGGGCAGATTCCCTGTCTCTCTTTGATGAGGGAGAATGGAGGTCTTTGAGATCCTTTCTGTTTCCCCAGCTCTGTGGTTTTCTTAACAGTGTGAATTGTACTGGCACAACCAGTTTAATCTCTGAGACAGTAGATGGTGTTTGTGGGTAAGAATCAAACATACCCTATATGATTGAGTCAGTAAATGCTGCAAAGGGCTGTGCAAATTGACCTCCCTGTCTATAGGTGGCGCTTGTCAGAAGGAATACATTGCAGTGGTCTTTTTGGGACTGTGACCAGCTCTAGCCACTTAAGAGGAGCACTTGAATGCCCCAGATGGTGGGCAGGGCCCTGGAAGTTCCAGGCAAGTCTTTATTCTCCGTGACAGTAGAGGTGGGTGGGGGAGTGAGGCTGGGTGGGGTGAGCCTGTCCTCAGGCTTCACAAAAGCTGGTAAGGTAGCTGTTTTTGTGGGGATCAAAGGTCCATATCCAGGCTTCTGGAGAAAGTCAGCAGGGAGGGGCTGAGGTGGCCAGAAAGTCTGCTTGTGGAGGCCAGGCCATCTGAGATCCACAATCTGGCTGTCAGAGGCAGATTTCACTCTTCACTCCCCTCCCTTGCTCCACAGTTTCTCTCCTTTATCTGCCAGCAGGCAGGAGTTCAGATTAGCTGAGCTCCCCGATGATGGCTCTGTGGGCTGGGAGCTTCCCTGTCCAAGATCCCACCCTGGGCTGAGAGTACCACTTTCCTGTGGGGAGAGGGGTGCTCCATAAGTGCACTGTGTTTGGGTGCAACACTGTACCCTCTTTTCAGTTCTGCCCACATGGGTTCCCTTGCCTCCCAAGATTAGTTCACAAATCTCCCCTCTGTGCCCATGAGCAACATGATCAAGTCCTGGGGGTATGGGATCTGGCCTGCGGGCCTGTCCCCAGATCCCTGAAGATCAATGCCTGACCATCATGGGGAGACATGTGCTGGTCCCGAGTTCCCTATAGGGTACTCAAGCAGGTTTGATGTCCCTCCACTTCCAGGTGTTCCCTGCTCTGATGGAGCAGCCAGGCAAGCAGCTCTGGTGAGGGCTGGTGAGCAGGGAGCTCATGGTTGAAGCACCTCTTAGTCCTCTACAAGTCTTTAAGAGGATAGGTTTGAGCCCCTCTCTCTGCGGAAGCTGTGGTGTGGTGTATGCATCAATGGGGGAGAAGCAGCAGCTTCTGAGAGCCATGGCTCAAGCATTTCTCTCAGTAGCCATGGGTGAGGGAGGGGAATGGGAGGAGAAGAGTTTGGATGGAGAAAAACTAGCACTCTGGTCATCTCTGTACCTGTCTCTGGAAGGCAGCCTGCCTGGAATGTCCAGGCTCTGGGGTCACACAGATCCCCTGGGACCTATTGGCCCCTGTGACTCCCATAGTCTGGGCTGGAGTTTGGAAATGTTTGTGTGGGAACGAGTGAGACCAAAACTGAGGGGCTGATGCTCCCAGGGGAGGACAATGGTGCATGGGGGGTGGAGAAGCAATGTGGCACCTGCCATCTCAGCTTGAGTCTGTGGTAATGGGAAGCAACCCTAAGGAGGCTGGCACCTGGTGCTTTGTCTTCCAGAAGCTCCCAGTTCACTGGTGGCAGAAGCTTTTGGGCTTGGGAGGGTAGAAAGGCTCTCTAGCAGCTCAGGAGCCTGCTGACTGCCAGAGATATGAGGGAGGGGAAACAAACCACCCTTTTCGCTGGACTCCAAGCCTCTCAGGAGTTGACCTCTGCTGATAACTTTCTCCTTCTTGTTCTGCCCTGAAACTTCTTCCTGTGGAATCTCTTGTAGGTTCTTGCACTTTTCCCTTGGAATTACACCTGATCTATGATTGTTTTTTCTTTTTCATCTAAAACCTTTTCTTCTCTCTGAGACTATCTGGCAGCTGGTGTCTCTGGTCAGCCATCTTCTCTCCATCCCATATACCTTAAATAACACAATAAGATTTATTTTTAAAAAAGAGTATCTAGATCTAGTTTCATAAGCTCAATATCTTTTCTTTATGAAGATATTTATTAAAATTTTGGAAAGTTTTCTTCTATTCCCTGAATTTACTGTTTCCTCTGAGTTCATTTTTCTCTTTTGTCTGTATTTGTCTGTGTCTCATTTCAGGAGAGCCTTAACATGTCATTGTTACAGGGAGATGTGCTGAAAAGCTGACTGAAAGCTTTGTGTGAGTCATAGGAAATTGTCAACTATTGGGCTTCTTCAAAGGGTGCTATGTAGGCAAGATAGCTTTTGCACTAAGGTAATACCCAAATCTTTGTATCTTGATGTCTTTTCTCTGAGATCTTTAATCTTACCAGGTAAAAATCTTCTAGACTCTTACCTGAGGCATTTAAATCAGGCTCCAGCATTCTGGAAGCAGGACAGCGGAAGGAGGCTGTGATCGCACCATTCCAGGTGCCGACTTTGATTTTATCCCTTTGTTTACAGTGCTGTGTTTCACTCCAATCTCTACTGTGCTTGATGGCCCCATGTCCAAAGCCTCTCAGCTTCAATTTCTTCTCAGAATAAACCTCAGGAATGTTGTGGAATGGGGGAAGTCATGAATTTTCAAGGTGGGGGTGAGATTTGGGAGTTCAATTGCTATGTACACATGCTTTCAACCAATTCCGTCGGTTTTCAGTTCTACATCTCACTTCCACCTTCCAAAGTGCTTTGTGCTTCCAAGTCATAAATCTTAGTTCTGTGGAGGCAAAATGGCTTGTTTCTTGGAGGTATTCAAATGGTTACTTCCTCTCCTCTGCTAAGTTAATTACTGTTTGTTTACCGAAGTAAATGACAGAGGTAAAAATCTCAATCAATGGAGGTTTATTAAGCCAAGATTTTGAGGACGTGCCTGGGAAAAATATGAACTGTAGACCATCTGTGGCTGTTTTCCCAAAGAGGAAGTTGGAACCTTCAGCATTTTAAAGGCATACAGAGAGAAGGAAAAAAGCAGGGGGTAGGGGTGGGTGAGGGGGTGGGGCTTGATGAGGCAAAGTGGTTATATTCTTGTGAGGCCCAAGAAGTCTACATTTTACATAAAATAAAGGAGTAAAGGAAGCATCAATTATGTGGATGTCCCTGGGTAGGTGGAAGAAGGTCTGATTCTGCCTTGTCTCTAGTTCTGTTACCTGTAAGATAAACTTATAATTCATTATTAGTGTGGAATTGGATAGGCTTTAGTTTCAGGTGCTAGACATAGGTACAATTTGCATGTCCTTGTTTATGGGAGGTTAGCAAGGAATTTCCTTAATGAATGATCTGTTGTTCTAGTCCTTCACAGGTACCTGAGTCTTTTACCTTGTATTTGGTATAAGCAGTGGGAGGGGTAAGGGGGATGGCACTGAGACTTTGATTTTCTTTTTATATTCCTCCCCTGACCATTCTTCAAAATCTTTCAGAAAAAGCATTGTAGGAGAAATGAGTTCGTGGTTGTAATTTTTTTTTAAAATTCCACATCACTAGGAAGGTTCATTTTTAGGAGATCATGTTCCACAGAGGAGAAAAAATTAAGTCAAGAAGAACCACTGTCAAAACATTGTAGGTAAATAATAAAACTCAAAAATGATAGGCCAGGAGTGGTGGCTCACACCTGTAATCCTAGCACTCTGTAAGGTCAAGGTGGGAGGATCACTTGCGCTCAGGAGTTCAAGACCAGCCTGAGCAACAGCAAGACCCCATCTCTACTAAAAATAGAAAAAATTAACCAGGTGTGGTGGTGCATGCCTGTAGTCTCAGCTACTTGGGAGGCTGAGGCAGAAAGATTGCTTGAGCCAGGAGTTTGAGGTTGCTGTGAGCTAGGCTGACACCATGGCCCTCTAGCCTGGGCAATAGAGTGGGACTCTGTCTCAAAAAATAAATAAAATTGGATTAAAAAATGATGGACAAGGCTAGAATCTAAGAATGAGTTCACTATATGTATATATATATATATATTATATATTTTGAAACATAATTTTCTCTCTCTAGTTTCCCATTTTTATTAGAGACAAATCATAGTAAGACCAATTTATTTGCAAAATAAATTTTAGTCTCATACTTGGTCTGATTATTTGCATAAAGTGCAGTAAGAATGATCATTGGCCATGTAGGCTATTTTTTTTTTTTTGATTAGATTTGCTGGAACTTTTTTTTTTCCATAAGGAATTTCAGGTTACTTAAAGGTCTGTTGAGCCAAGCTGAGGATTTAACTGCCTGCAGATACCTGTATAAATCAGGTAAATTCCTCTTTTCTCAAGGTCTCAAAGTAACTTGAAGTTTCTGGACCTGTCAGAAAGTGACATTCTTTACTTACCACAGATCAGGAAATGTTATGGATAAAGTATCAGGTCACTATTTTTGTGGCATATAACAATTTAACATAATAACCATAATTATTATTGATAACATATATCAAAGAATATCAGAGTTTTAGGAATCTCATAGAGTTTTGGAACACATAATAATAACAACATGTTTATATAAATATAACTCAAATAAAGTTAAATACCTTTAATATTTGACAATGCTTCTGTATGGTTTTAACATAGCAAATAAGCCTTAGACTTTTAGTGGCCCTAATATTTAAAAAGCTAGTTTGAGGTTAAAAAGACAATTTATAATTTTGATTTTGGAAATTTTGTCAAATATCAAAGGTTTGAAACATTTGTTGTCATAAAACACTTATTGTCATAAAACAGGATTACAGGTTACCATCAAATAGTTACTTGTTCAGCCAAAGGGATAATTAAAAGATTTTATAAAGCAAAAAGTTTTACTATTTTTAAAACTTCTATATTCGTTTAGTTTTATTTATTTAATTTATGATTATTTTTAAAAACTTTGAATTAGGCAAAATTGTTTTTCCAAAACCCATATTTTTATATCTTCTTATAACCTTTTTTCCCAAAAAAACCCCACATACAATTTTTTTTCATATTTTATATATAGAATTGTTTCTCTTATATTTGGTAGTTTTAATTACATGCATTAATTGTAATGTTAACTCTTAGTAACCCTTCTTTTTAATAAAAACCTAGGAAGTTAAAGTAATTTTGAACTTTTATCCCCAATTTTATTAGTACATCTAAATATATTTAGCTTTCTATATTATAAAAAAGATGTCAAAGTATGTAAACTTAAACATGTTTAAAATGATCAATATTTTAGTATTTTAACATATTTACAAATGACTCAGATATTTTATGATTATCCTTTTTATTTTAACATATGACATAACTTTAAGATTTTAAATTACTGAAAAGAATTTTGAAACTGCACAGGTACCATCCATAAGTTCATAGTCAAATCTTGCCAAATATTAATAATATTACAGAAGCAGCAGTTTTATGACCTTAAAACATCTAGCAGAGATAGACATGTTTTAACCCAACAGGTTCAAGTGAAAATATCTAAATTAAATTTTGAAGATGTTTTTATTTTATTTTACCAATTATTTTTTAAAAATATCTTTATTCATTAAAGATTACTAAAGTCATATGAACTTGGAAAGCATTGGGGATTATTTACTTAATTTGTAACACTTTTTTATTATTTCAGAATATTATAGGAGTACAAACGTTTTGGTTACACAATTTGCTTTTGTATAGTTTGAGTCAAAGTTCTAAGTGTGCCCATTACCCAGATAGTGTGCATTGTACTCATTAGGTGTGATTTACCATCCCCTCCTCGCCCCTCCCACCTGCTTTATTTCCTTTGAGTTTTACTTCCATATGTGCACATAAGTATTGATCAATTAGTTCCAATTTAGTACTGAGTACATACAGTGTTTGTTTTTCCATTCTTGTGATACTTCACTTAGAAGAATGGTCTCCAGGTCCACCCAAGTTGTTAAAAAAGGTATTAGTTCACCATTTTTTTTATGGCTGAGTAGTACTCCATGGTATACATATACCACATTTTATTAATCCACTCATGTACTGATGGGCACTTGGGTTGTTTCCACCTCTTTGCAATTGTGAATTGTGCTGCCATAAACATTTGAGTGCAAGAGTCTTTTTTATAAAATGTCTTTTTTTCCTTTGGTTAAATACCCAGTCATGGGATTGCTGGATCAAATGGTAGGTCTACTTTTAGTTCTTTGAGGTATCTCCATATTGCTTTCCATAGAGATTTATAACACATTTTAAAACTCTAGCAATGAGACTGGCAAAACTCATCAGTTTAAAAGGATGGTTGGATTTAAACCATATCATTGAAAATATAACAAATAAAATTTCTCTTATCTCACATATGGCCTAAACCCTTATTGACTCTCAGAGGAAACAGGGCATTAATTATCATCTTAAAGCACAGAGAGAGAAAATCTAAGTCCTTTCAAGGGGTTTGGGGTTTGTTAGAAGAAGACAAAAATGGATGCCAAGCCAACATAAAATCACAGGAATTCACCATAGGACTTTATGAGGAGACCAGCTTTATTTAGATAGATAGTATTGAATCTTGCCCCTTGCCCCGCCAAAGAGAGAAAGACACCATGGTACTGAGCTATGCAATATCTGTATAATATACTTCTTACAAAGACTTTTAAGATGTTTAAACCACATGCTTTCTTATCTTAGGCCTGAAGAAACCAGAAGCCTCTTTTAGTGCATTTAGCTGCCTCCAACATGGCCATTTCTGCCTAGCTATGACACACATCAAAGTCAAAAATTTTCTCACGATATAAAGTAATTTTTGGTGTCCCCAAAAGCCAAAGAGATCAGGTAACACACAATGCAAAAGAGAGTAGTTTTATATCTGAGAGGAATCTGTTTATGACCTTTTAGACTCCATAAGGAAAACAGAAGACCCCCAAAAGAGGTGTGAATGGTGTCTTTTTTCTCTGAGTTCATTAAGGAGTCTCAGCCATTAGAAGCAGCTAATTTTAGCTGGGACAAACAGTTGACATTTTTGCTTTTGAAATTTTTAACTAAAGTATCCTTTTAAGTGAAACCAATAAGCTTTAACCAAGGTTATACCTTAATCATGGAGCAAGAGGTGTCTTTAAGAGGTGGAAAACAGTTTTTATGAGATCCAGAGAAGCCACACAAAACAGCTCAAAGAAAGGAAAGTTTTGCTAGCCATAAACCAGGTGTAACTCACATTCCTGTCTGGCTATATTTTTTTTAGGGTCTCAGTTTCTCAGATGACCATTTATATATAAAAGTTCAAAAGCCTCATGTGGCTCTCACAGGTGGAATAAAACAGGAAATTAAAGGTTGTCCATGGAATAAATGGCCAGAGTTACGTAAAATCAAACCAGACTTATTTCCAGATGGGGAACTAACACTAGGCTGTTAGGGTGAAAGCACAGAATTTTAACCATTAGGCTATAAGGCATAATAAATTGTCCTATCTTATCATTCCAACAGGGGCAGCATAAAAAGGATTTTTTTCTTTTAGGTCAGATTTTGCTCTTTAATTTTGTTAAGAGAATTTTTAAGGCTAGAAGGCTAGCCATAATACAATTATGTGTCCTTTTAATCCAATTCCTCTATAACACAAAAAAGCAATTGTTTAGAATAAGAGATCTCTAAAATCCATCTTTCAATTTAAAGGATCCATCTTTTGGCCATTGATTTTCAAAGATGTACTCATTCTAAAGTGACTTAATCTAATAGTTTCTTCAGAGAAGAAACAATTCCAAAGATCCCCTCATTCTTCCAGAAATAGGCTAAGGTAGAGATGACAAAAGCCCCTATGACTGAGCCTTTTTATGACAAACAACTCAGAAAGAACAACAAGAGAAAACTCTATCTCTGAGAGAAAAAAAGGATAAAAAGATGAATTTATATCACAAAGTACCAAAAGTTGCTGAATTAAGACTAATCACATAAATCCTTTTTCTGCCATCAGTCAAAACAGAGAGTGATTTTTACTATCCGCTCAACTGGATCATATGGGGAGAGAGGTCAGGATAACTGGTTGGTAAGAAAATATATATATTTTACCTTTTTCGCCCACTGATTAAGTTATTGGTTTTTTCCCTATTGCAGTTTTTCAGAAGAACAGAATAGCTTTAAACTGTAGGGAACAAAGCCCTTTTCCCCATAAAGGTTTGCTGGAAAAAAAAACACTGTCAGGAGGCAGATTGATTAATTGGAGAAAAAGACATTTAAATAATTTTTTAACATTTATACAGGAAACTTTTAGAATGAAAATCTAGCAGAACAGGTTTCGGAGGGAGAAGAGAAAGAGGCTAGCAAAGGGGCTCTTGCTATTCAGATAAAGTCTCACAGTTTGTCCTCTGGGAGAGTAAATGTTTCCTTTTAAATGTCTTAAAGGTGTGGAACTCTCACTTAATCTTTTCTAGTTTCAGTAAGAGAAAGTCTTGGTTGTTTTAACGGAGATTATCTACAGTTACACCGGTAAAAAGACATCTGTGGAGATGTCTACAAAGACAGCTCGTAGCGGCCGTCTCAAAATATGTCAAAGAAATATTTTTGTGGGGTAAGCTATTATCATTTTTTGATTGGCTGGGGGGGTTTTAGTCAATTTTAGAAGCCTCATTTTCCATAATTTTGTTGGTCAAATCTAATGTAGGATAAGACTTAAAATAAAGAACAGAAAAGAAAGAGTGAACACACAATTAATATATCTTTGAGGTCTCTAAGCATAAGGAACATAAGGAGAAGTTATAGCTAGGTGACAACGAACCTTCACTCTCAGCAATCAAATTTTATTTGTTTTTTTCTTATTATTTCGGCATATTATGGGGGTACAGATGTTTAGGTTACGTATGTTGCCCTTGTCCCCTCTCCCCTGACCCAAGTCCGAGCTTCAAGCATGTCCATCCCCCGGATGGTGCGCATCGCACTCTTTGTGTATGAATATACCCGTCCCCTCCACCTCCTCCCCCC
>RJWJ010044308.1:0-12228 GCA_004363605.1 Indri indri | reverse complement strand
TGATTTTTTTGCTCCCAAGATGATGGCCAGTTAGGTGTTAAACTGTTGGAGACAGGAGCTGAGGAATTTACATTGAAATTAAAGGAGCATTGCCTATTTGCTGTACAAAGGTCATATATAAGTAAATATTTAATAAGAACTAAAAGCAGCACTGGCCAAATATGTCATATTTTTGTTATTCTTCTAATCACCCCTCCCCGCATATTGATACTGAAATCTTGGAACATATGTCAAGGGGAAGTGAAAGAATAAGTCATTCTTTCATCCATTTTCTGTGGTGCAAGCTCCTGGTTCCCAGACTTCTGAGGGGGGCTGCAATGTGAGAGAAAAAGTCTTGGACCAGCTGAAAGAGAAGGCATGATGGGTTAAAGCATTGAATCAGGAGACGATTTTCCTGTGGGTTAAAAGGAAAATAAATCTACCTGTGATTATAATGTCAAGGGGCAACACGTGGCTTTGGAATACCACTTCATGGGTTTCAGAAATTGAGCAAGATCTTCAATCAAGCAAGATCTTCTTGACAGCTCATGTAATGGAATGATTGTCATTCCATCCTTGGTCTAGTTCTTTCTTGTGTTGTTTGTTTTTTTCAGGATGAATTGGATTATCTTCAACTTTTAAAACATTGCTATTAAGATTTTTGATTGGCATATCATTTTATATGCTTATGGGGTACAATGTGATGTTTTGATATATGTATACATGTATATGAGGCATGATTAAATCAAGTTAATTAACATATTTATCACCTCACTTGCCTATCACTTTTTTTATGGTGAAACATTTGAAATTTATTCTCTTAGTATTTTGAACACCTCTAATTTCAGAAAAGTATTTGAAGGAAGTTGCGTTAACTTGACAGTGTGGGTGTATGTACTTAAGTGAACTACACTGAAATTGACTTTCCTCTCTAGTTATATTGAACACTGACTTCCACTGAGTTTTATTTGATACTCCTAGCTAAAATGTGAAATACCAAGAAATTATTCAAATTTATCAAATATGGAAGTAAATCAGCCTTAAATATTTAAAGTTGGGTTTGAAGAGGAACAATTGAACCTTTAATATGTCTGATGTGAGCCTCTCTCATTAAGAAATTATAGTCTTTTACTATGTATCTCCAGAGTGGATCACTCATCTAATACCAGATTCCCTTGCATTCAGAGATGTTATTAGACTCATTGTTGTGTTTCTTGGCCCTGTTGACTTATTTTCATATATAATATAATTTATTTATATATAATTCATTTTAATATAAATGTAATTTATTTAGAACTTTAGTAATACATTTAATAATTTAATTATCCCAATGTGTTCACATACAGACACACATACACACACACCATATATACAAATTTTTTTTAGAACTTTATACATTTTTTACAGGTGTGTATGCTTAAAAAATAAAGTAATATTTACCCCTAAATCTATCGTTAGAACACCTTCTCATCCCCTCAAGATGTGATATAAAGAGAACCTCTAGTATTCATTTGTAGACATTAGAAACTTGAAATACATTTAATTTATGCCCTAACAAAATAAATTCAGTGAATTTTCAAACACTTACATAAATGACTGTTTTTGCTTGATGATTAAAGTGTTTTAAAATCCTCATTCTCCCAACTTAAAAAATGTTAAATAAATAAAAATTGATTAAATGGATGAATGGATAGACAGACAGAGGAATGGTAAAGGTAAAAAAAATATTTCAACAGACACACTACTGAGGATGATAGCAGAAAGCTATCAGAATTGACTCATTAATATTGGAATAATTTGGCCCACTAAGTATCCTCTAGACAGATGTTTACACCTTCTTGTCCATATCCAGATGATGTCCTGAGATGCTAGTACACTGCTCTTTTCCAGCTGGAATTTGCATGCCATCATCTCAGGGCAGCAATTAGTGCTAAAGCAGTGTGCAAGTGACAAATTTGGGGTTGTTTTAACAAATTACCATTTATTTATTTATTTATTTTTAAATCCCGAGCAGCTAAATGATTGTCTCAGGATTCTGTACTATAAAGCTATAAAGAATTGAGTGAAGTTCATGCTTCAGTGAAACAGGAAGTACTGAATTAACACGTAATTCAGCTTACAAATAGAAGCTGCAGAAATGTTTTTCCTGTCTTTAAAATAAATGTTTTATGTGAGACAGCTCTACACCTGATGGTGATGCTTTTAGATCAATGTGGACGTTAGAACAAGAAGAAGAAAAAAAAAAAAGAATTGAAAGGGAAATACATATGAAGTTGTTGGCCTTAAACTCTATTAAATTTTCTCTAGTGAAAAGATGAGTAACAGATGGCAAGAAAGGCAATGAGTAGACCCCATGCAGGAAATGAAAATGGAAAATTAAGAAAAGAAAACACGCTCAGTGGAAAGAAAAATAAAGGTGTGTGGGGGGAGGGGGGAGTTATTTTACTTCAACAACACCACATTTTCATCACGTTAGTCCCAGAAGAAATAATTGCTCTTCTTTTGAATTTAAAACTATGGCAATGATGATGAGTAGAAAATTAAGAGAGATCTCAGCTCAAAGACAGTCACTGATGCAAAAAATAAATAAATAAAAGAATAAAGAAAGAAACGCAGTATTGTTCAAAACAATTCTCCTTATAAACTCCCAGAAGTACATTGTGTTTATCAAACATCACACTTTGCCTTGACAACGTATAGATACGAAGCATAGTTAGTTAGGTTTCAAGGTACAGCATGCATCCTAATTACAGTGCTGTGTTATACTTTACAAAGCTAGATTTATACAATGCAACAAAAATAAACATGCAAAATGGAAACACACTACTATATATTAAAGTGCCTATTAAGCTCTGTCAAAATAACTTTCAACTTCTCTCTCTACACTTTTTAGCAACAACAATTCATTATTTTCTTTATATATCCATAATTTGAATGTGAATCAAAATATTTTTATTAATTTTCTGATAAATATATATTTTTATTTTTAAAATTTTTATATTCAAAGATCCTCACATTGGCAGGTGTAATTCCAGCAAAAAAACATGCCAGTTACTTAGTGGCAATTTTAGAAAATATGCACATCCCCTTTTTTTCTCCATCTCTCTTTATCTTCAGAAGTACTCAAAACTAATAATTTTGTATTGATAGCTGTGTCTCGTTCATGATAAGTTAAAGAATTCATCCCAGGAGACAATCCCACGTTCTGACCAATGTCTCCCCATGTTAGTTTGTACCTCGTACATCATGAAGTTTTAGTGTAGAATGTAGATATTCCTCTGTTACCCAATTCCAATTATATGAAAAGCAATAATTTGTATTGGAGATAAATCTCTAAATCAAATGGTAGGAGGCAAAAAGAAACATAATTGTGAGAGGGTGTTATTTGTTATTTTAAAAAATGACTGCACTAACAAAGTTTACAGAAATCTAAGGTCCAATTTCACCTTTAAATGCATTTAAATATACATTAATTTAAAAGTTAGTGTCTAAGCCACAACGAACTAATATTTAAAATCTTCTTTGCATTCAAGTATCATGCCATGCCTATAAGTGTCATACAATGTCTGTCAGACCTTGAGCTAAAAATGAAACAAATTTAAAAATTGCTGGGCCGGGCACAGTGGCTCACACCTGTAATCCTAGCACTCTGGGAGGCAGAGGCGGGAGGATCATTTGAGCTCAGGAGTTCGAGACCAGCCTGAGCAAGAGCGAGACCCGGTCTCTACTAAAACATAGAAAGAAATTACCTGGACAGCTAAAAATATATAGAAAAAATTAGTGAGGCATAGTGGCATGTGCCTGTAGTCCCAGCTACTTGGGAGGCTGAGGCAGGAGGATTGCTTGAGCCCAGGAGTTTGAGGTTTCTGTGAGCTAGGTTGACGCCACAGCACTCTAGCCCTGGCAACGGAGTGAGACTCTGCCTCCAAAAAAAAAAAAAAAAAAAAAAAAATTGCCTAATATTAATAAGAAACTAAGAACATACGGCTGCTAAAATATTAACAGTGCTTTCAGTTAGTTTTCTCTCTGTCTCCCCCCCCCACACACACAGATACACACAAAAACAACATTCATAATTTTAGGTTGTAGTGATTTTCTGATGGCTGGCAGCTGCTACTGGGTAGAGTCTTCAAATATTTCAGCTCCTTTACTCTAAGCATTATATGATCAAAATGACTCTTGGTATTTCCTCTCCTAAACAGACTACAGTCATTTATTGCACTAGGTAGGCACTAGGGGAGATATAAAAATAATTAAACTGAAATAAAATTCTAACAAGTTGATCTTGTGATGTAGATAATATATGCATACACACTCAGTGTATGCTAGAACATGAAGTTTAGCTCCAAAACATAAATAAACATAGTTTTAGGAACATCAAAAGGAAGTAGAGATTATCTGTGCTCTCCTGAATCTGACGGGTTGTGATGAAGAGATTTGAAGGATATATAGTATTTGAAATCCTCTATTAATCATTAATGACTCAGGTCAAATAATATGTCATAAAGGTTTTCTCTGAATTACTAACTCTTTGTGCCTAAAATAGCATATATAAGTAAACCAATTATACTGTTTTCCTACAGAATTTTATCTATTTGCTTTTCCTCCAATCTCCAATTTCTATTGGCTCCATGAGAGCAAATGTTAATTCATTTTCATCCGTTTATTTTCATGTTTTTATAGCACCAAATTACTTCATTCTTACTTCTAATCAAGTTATTCCATATTCACTGATTTTCCTTAGTTTTCTGTTATGTTAGGTAAAGTTAAAACTTTTAGCCTGATATTATATGTGCCCAAATCTGTATCCAAAATACATTTTTGAAATTACCTTCGACAATTCCCATTCATGTCCTTTGGGGAGTGCTGAAACTTATGCATAAATTAAGTAATTATTATAGTTTCCTAATCAAGCAAAGTGTGTTTGAAAATGATAGCAGAATTAAGATATTAATAATAGAGACAATGCATGAAGTTTGCCATATTTACATGGTATATTGTGATTTTAGTCATATATTTTATTTATAATATACTAAAAATTTCAGTGTTGTGGATATACATGCTCAAAAGATGAATTGAAATACTTAAGACTCATTGAGAATTCATTGTTACCAGTGATAAAAAAAGGAAAATTGATAAGTAGTTTGCAGCATATTCCTGTCCTCTCTCTTCTATTCTTGATTTTTATCTTATTTAATAATCTCCTGTTTCATAAAATTCAAATTTTTCTTTCTCTATCCCACATTATGTCTGTCAAGAATTTCATTCATAGTACTCTGTATTATTTAATTTGCTCCATGAGATATGAGTGTAAGGGACACTCAGTGCCATGTGGTGTCTAAGGATCTCAACATTACAAAAATTATAAATATTTGAATAAATCAGTGTAAAATTTAACTATCTTAGATCCTTTGATTTATTTCCAATAATAACTAGCCTTCCATGAATTTTACAAAGCCCAAAACAGTGTCATTGGACACAATCAGATTAAAAAACGGCACTGTCTTTTTCTTCAGTTGTAGACACATATATATTATTCAGGTAGTCATATTAAGTCATAGACACACACACACACATATTTATAAACAAGATGTATGTCTGAAGGCCAGACAAATCTGACAGTTGGTATTAACAACACGTTTCTTTTATGTCAACCAATTTGCCTGAATTCGTGGTCCTATAACTGGAATAACTCATCATAATTAAATCTTTCTTATAACTCAGGACTGCGTGTGTAGGGGAGGTGTATATTTAACTTTATTTTTTAGGATACTCATTTTGGACATTGTGTTTGGCCATGCACACATCTGCAAGATGAAAGGATACATTTTTGACTAAATTTTTGCTTGTTTCAGGTATCCTCTAGAGGCATTACTTTATTTTTTTTTTCCTCAGCAAAATTGATGATGTTAATTTTCTTCTTATTTTTGTCTTTCATATTACAATAGATTATTAAAAGGCAAAATAATATGTTATATATATGATAAGATTCTAATTAAGTGCCGATTACAAGTTATCTATTTAACTAGGCCCTAGGAACAAAATGTGAAGTGAGACTCCCATTATGTTATTTGCTAATACTAATTGTTGAATGAATATTTCTCAAGAATAACATCTAATCATCTTGACAAGGCTGTCATAAGGGACAATAATACAATATTATAAAACAAAGGTTTTTCCTGAAGCAAAAATATCCAGGCAAATTTTAAACGATGTATGAGAAAGTAATTGCAATTGCTCATTCAAGTGGACATCAAATTCTGTTCAAATCGTTTTATTCATTTAGTTTAAACTTTAGTAAACTTTATCATCACTGCCTTTCTAAAAATGAATTGCCAACAAAAATTGCAAGGGAAAAATGATAATCCTGAGTTTTTACTCAGGAAACTTTCTGAAATATTTTATTTTGGCAATCTACAAAAGCAAAATAAAGTGTGCTATTTAACAAAATGTGAACAGGAAGAAAGTTGTATACATTAACATGATGGCATTTTCACAAATTGCTAACCTTTTTTAGCAATCCTCAGCAATATACTAGATGGCTCAAATAATACCAGTAAGCCAGTGCTGAAAAAATTTAAACATTTTTCCTGATTGTTATTGCTGTTCCATTAAGTATTCTGAGTCAATCCTTTTGCACCCAGTTATTTACTGTTATTAACAGAGTTTGATGGCATTTGAAACAAAGCAGAACCACGTAGCAGCAAGCATTAAAAATATTCGACACCTTTTCATTTGGAAAAAAATTATCTTAGATAAGTAAATATTTAAATATTTAAAATACTTAAATAATCTTAGATCAGTAAATATTTAAAATAATACATGTTTCTACATTTTATGAAGCCATCTATAATCTAAACAAAATCCAAATAGTCAGTCAATTGTTTTGATACATCTTAAGTCTTGCTTTCTCTTTTTATTTTTCTTTACCTATAAGGGGCTTTTGACTTTCTTGAGTCAATAGAATCAAATACTTTAATGATTTACTCACATATTTGTCATACCTAAAACCAGAAAAAAATAATTTCTTGGTCCCCTATTATAACCTTTAAATGGGTTCATACTAAATGAACCCATTGCTGCTAAATGTTTCTGTATTCCTTTAACGATGCAAGTCTTGAGGATATAAATTGAAATTGCAAAGACAGTTTTCCATATCCCTATGTATGAAAACACAATAAATAAATACTATGCTAGCTGTTTGTTGTTTCTCTCCCCAAATCTCCTCTCCATTCTTGTCTACCTTGTTGTGTTTTGGGAGACAGACCTGCACCCAGTCTCTTTTGCTCCTTGACATCAAGATGTTTTTGGGCACTGGGGAGCAGAAAGATATCAGAAGTTTGGAAGAGAGTGAGATTGAGATATTTATTTCACCATTCTTGTATGGTTGAGAACACTGCTTTCTTTTTTGTCCCAAAGAATAAGAAATAGGATTTAATAAACACTTTTGAGAGACAAATGACCAATGAAATTTCTCAGCTAAATATAGTTACTCAAGGGAAAGATAAAATTAAAAGAGTAATCCTACGTTTTTTTTTTTTTTTTTTTGGTATAGTCTCAGAATAGCAGTGAATTAAGAGAAGAATTTGGTGGAGAAAGCCTGTTAAACCAAGATTAAGAGTAATGTCTAAAAGAATAATTTTGAATTTATTGGCACATGAAATTGATTGAAAGCAAGAAGAACTCTACTGAAATATTGAAATAATTCTATTGCTAAGAAGTCGCCAGCTTGTACTAAAAAAACATTTGATTAAATATGACATTAAAAAAAAAACTTCTGTTTTTTCCTTACATATTCAGAAAGAGAGTTGTAAATGCTTACCGACTCCAATAAAAGCATGTTCCAAAACACTTATTTTAGACATAATCATGAAGGGTAAATGAAGGGTAGATGAAAAAGCTCCCAGAGTGTGAAGTCAAGAACGTTGAACAAAGAATTCCCCCACTCTCTAGAGCAGATGCATGGATGAATAAAGTAATGTTCCCTGCTCTTTCATATTAGGCCTCCACAATGCTTGCTTCATAGGATTCAAACATTGCCATGAACAACTTTGGTTTATCTCTCTCTCTCTCTCATTCACTTTAGCTCTCACTCTTGCTCTCTCATTTCTCTGTCAGTCTAAGAGTACTTATACCTGGGCCTGATAAAAGGATTACATATTGCATTTTAAGATGAATTCACTTTCTAGATGGGACAGTGGTTTGATTCCCTTGCAGAACAAATGATTGTGCTTCAAGTATTATAACAGAGAATAAATGAGTTGTGTAATTGAAGAGTAGAAGGGTAGACTGAGACAGATATAATACTATTAATTTTAGAACCATTTTATTTTTTTCTGCATGTGTAGAAGACTATTACTGAACACCTTTTTTTTTTTTTTTTCAGGCAAGACCATAAATCTGGTGCTGATTAATATAACATGGGGAAAAGTTGTGTTTACCACATCTATACTCTGTATTCATACTGTTTTAATCAGGGTTCTTTAGAGAAACAGAACCTATATATTTATACACACATCCCCACCTATATAGTATTTTAATGCTCAAATATTAATTACTAATTATTATATGTCTGTTCCTCACAATAAATCTT
This sequence comes from Indri indri, assembly GCA_004363605.1. NCBI lineage: Eukaryota > Metazoa > Chordata > Mammalia > Primates > Indriidae > Indri > Indri indri. Next base: position 3,656 of record RJWJ010044308.1, on the reverse strand, counting down.
TTCATAGATAGAGAACTGGCTCATGTGATTATGGAGGGTAAAAATACCAAGGATCTTCTTTTTAGGTGAGTTGATAATTTAGAGACCAGGAGAGTTAATGGTTTAGTTCCAGTCCAAAGGCCAGCAGACTCGACACACAGGAAAATTCAATGTTTCTGTCCCTGTCCAAAGGCAGGGAAAAAAGCCTAAGTCTCAGTTTGAAGGTAGTCAGACAGGAGGAACTCTTTTACTCAGAGGAGAGTCAGCCTTTTTGTTCTATTCAGGACTTCAACTGATTGAGTGAGGCCTTCCCCATTGGGGAGGATACCTTGGTTTACTCAGTTTACAGATGCAAATATTAATTTCATCCAAAAACACCCTTACGGAAACATCCATAATACTGTTTGACCAAATTTCTGGGTAGTATGTGACCTAGTAAGTTAAAATATAAAAGTAATCATTACACATGTTAATACTTACACATAAAATGTTCTGAATAGTCTGGCATTTTCTCTTTCTCTCCTCCTTTCCTCTGAGATGGTGGAGCTACATGATGGACGAAGTCCTGGTATTTGAGCCATCACTTGAAGAGCCTTTGCTATATAGTCTCCACGTTTGTGTCCCCCTTGAAATTTGTATGAGAAAATCCGAATCCCCTAGGTAATAGTTTTAGGAGGTGGGGCCTTTTGGAAGTGATTAGGTCATAAAGGCAGAGCCAGCATGAATGGGATTGGTGCTTTTATAAAAGAAGCCTGAGAGAAGCTCATTCAACCCTTCTGCCATGTGAGGACAAAGTGAGGAGGAGTCATGTATGAACCAGAAAGCAAGCCTTCATCAAACATCAAATTTTCCTTCATCTTAGACTTCATGGCCTCCATAATTTTGAGAAATAAACTTCTATTTTTTATAAGCTACTTAATTCATGGTAGTTAATCACAGAACTTGAACAAATTAAGACAGCCTTCTAATCTGCTAAAGACCAAGAATATAAGCAAGAATTAAAAGTTTACCCATGTAGAAAATCAGAATATTTGACCTGAAAATATGATTGAACTAAACAAGCATCTTCAAGGTCTCCCTAAGCTTCCCTCCTCTTCTCTCTCAATTCTTTGTCTCTCCCAAAGAACAAGATGGAGATCTACCTAGAAACCAGAAATGGCAAAAAGGAAATAACAGTCTTCCCTCAAATGTCATTAACCAGAGATGATTGAAACTGATATTACAAAAGAAAGACTGAAGTCTGTCAACACACCTGGACAGATGCAAAAAATACCCAGCAAAACACTGGCAAACCGAATTCAACAACACATTAAAAAGACTATTTACTATGATCAAATGGGATTCATCCCAAGGATTCAAAGATGGTTCAACATTTGTGAATCATCAATCAATGTGATACATCATATCAAAACCCATATATATTCAAAAAATATTAAGACTGATAAAATCAGTAAAGTTGCAGGATGCAAAATCAACATACAAAAATCAGTAGCATTTCTATATTCTGGCACTAAACAATTGGAAAAAGAAACAAAGAAAATAATACTATTTCAATAGCTACAAGTAAAATAAAATACCAAGAAATAAATGTAACCAAAGAAGTGAAAGAACTTTATAATTAAAACCTGAAAAACCTTGATGCAAGAAATTGAAGAGGAAACAAAAACATGGAAATATATTCCATGTTGATGGATTGCAAAAATCAATATGCCCATACTACCAAAAGCAATCTATAGATTCAATGCAATCTCCATCAAAAGAACAATGACATTCTTCACAGAAATAGAAAAAAGTCATAAAATTTATATAAAACCAAGCACAAAAGACCAAGTATAGCCTAAGTCATCTTGAGCAAAGAGAACAAAACTGGAGGAATCACATTACCTAACTTCAAATTATACTTCAGAGCACTAGTGACCAAAAAGCATGGAACTAACATAAAAAAGACATAAATAGATCCATGGAGTAGAATAGAGAGCCCCAAAATGAATCCAAACATCTGTAGCGAACTTATCTTTGACAAATTAACAAGAACATATACGGGGAAAGAGCAGTCCCTTCAATAAATGGTGCTGGGAAAAATGGATATTCATATGCAGAAGAATGAAACTAGACCCTTATCTCCTGTCATACAAAAATTAAATCAAATGTATTAAAGGCTTAAATCTAAGACTTGAAGCTATAAAACTACCAGAAGCAAATGTTGGGGAGATGCTTCAGGACATTGGTCTTAGCAAGGACTTCTTGAGTGATACCCCTAAATCAATCATAGGCAACCAAAGCAAAATTGGACAATGCAGTTACATCAAGCTCAAACTCTTCTGCACAACAAAGGAAACAATCAACAAAGTGAAGAGACAACCCACAGAATGGGAGAAAATATTTGCAAACTACCCATCTAACAAGGAATGAATAATTAGAATATACAATGAGCTCCAAATATTCAATAGAAAAAAATCAAATAATATAATTTAAAAAGAGGGGCAAAGGATACAAACAGACACTTCTCAAAAGAAGACATACTAATGACCAATAAATATATGAAAAAAATATTCGACATATTTAACTTTCTTTGAATTATATTTATACAGATAATTTATTAATATGTTTTCCAAAATTGCATGAGATTTCTGAAATCCTAAGATGTTTCAGTATATATTTTCAGTTATAAGTATGGCTATTATATTAAATTGTTGTAGGTCACAGAAAATAACCAAATTTTCTTATCCATTTCATCTTTAGCAATGGCTTTTTAACGTCTTTTTGTCTGTCGTTAATTGTTTTATTTTGCTTTTTTTCTATAATCTCTTTGCAAATTATAACATGTGTTTTCAAAGAGGTTTATGAAGAGGGTGAACTCTGACAAGAACAGGTTTATAGTAAGTTTAAGATCATATCATTGGATTGGATAAAAATTCCACAGCTCTATTAAAAAAAAAAACAAATCTAGATTCATAAAATTGCTACACAATATCAAGAAGAATGAGAATGAATTACATGGGATGAAATTTATAATTTTTAATGACTCGTTTATTTGAAACATTGTTGATTTTGTTTATGTTTTGTTTTACAGAATTAAATAAAAATTTCTGTTAACATATCCATAGCTTTACAGAAATTTTGTAAAGTACACTTTTGTGAGAAAAATTGAAACATTTACCTTTCTATCTTATCCTTCCAGAATTCAGAAACTATTCATGAAAATTTTTATGTTATGACAATATTATTTTTTGTATAAGTGTAATAAGAATCTTTTATCTTTTATAAAAGAACAAGATTGGAAACACTGTTTATTTTACCAAAGATTTAACTGGAATGTCTTGCTGATGGATTGAGGTTGACCTTTATGGAGACAATTAAAATGCTCTTGGAAAAATTTGTCTTTGTCTTTGTCTACACAGTTTCCTTATAGGATTCCTGATCTTGTGGTAATTAAGCAATGCCATTTTCTGACAGGCTCAGGAGCCACAAGATATTTCAGAAATATTGAGAAGAGAAGCATTCACTCAATCTATACAATTCTTAATTGGTTGGACCTATGCCCAGGAATAAGAGATAGATTTTCTACAACTAAAGTTTCAAATGAGGGACTGAAGAAATCAGAAATATTTTACCACAAAATATGGCTGCACTAAAGAAGTAATCTCAGGGTCTCTCTAACAAGAGAAGCATACTTT
>RJWJ010044307.1:0-12230 GCA_004363605.1 Indri indri | reverse complement strand
TCATTTGTCATTTTTTTCCATAAATATTTGTTGAATGTCTATTATGTATCAGAAATTATGGTCAATTCTGGGGATATATCATGGAAAAAGCAACATACCTACCTTCAGTTTTTCACTTAAGTGTCATGACAAATGAGGGACAAAGATACTCTTACAAGCAGAAAAAAAAGACAGTGTATTGTGCTAAGAATTATAACAGAGATATAAACGCATTCTAATGAAAAGAGGGTAAAAGAAGCTCTTACTTGTCCCTGGTTGATTCAATTAAGGCATCAAAGTGGAGAAGACACTTCAAGATAATTCCAGAATGTATGGACTGAAATATGCAGCTGAGCAAGGCCAAGGAAAAATTATTCCTGACAGAAAGAATAGTAAGTTTATTCTAAGTCAGTGGTTCTCAACTGGGAGAAATTTTGTCCCCAAGGAACATTTATCAATGTCTAGAGATATTGTCTCTAGACAATGGTTGTCACAATGGGAATGGAGGGACAGGTGCTACCAGTATCTAGTGGGCACAGACAAGAGATGCTAGCAAACCTCCTACAATGCACAGAACAGCTCTCCATAACAAAGAATTAGTCCAGAATGTCACTAGTGCCAAATTTGAGAAATCTTGTGCTAAGCTGCACAAGAGGAAAATAGCATATCATGTTCTGAAAATCACAAGAAGCCTCATTTTACTGTTTGAATGTAAGGACAAGTTGAAATGAAGTTAGGGAAATGGGGGGGGGAGCTTCAAAGAAATATCAAGAATTAGTGGATATAATGATAAAAACTGTCATAAGGATATGAGGTAAATGATTATACATTATCAATAAAATATTGTGATTAAAAAAGCCCCCCCCCAAAACAAATGATTTAGCCATTGAGTTAAGCCTAACATACACTGGTACAGGGTACCTTCCCTCAAAAAGTACATTGTAGAGATTATATTTAGAAAAATATGATTTATGCAGTTACTACTATGGAAAGCTGGGTTGGTTGATCATCATATTCCAAAATTAGGCTTCTAGATTCTTGCAATATGAATATTTGTTTTATATTATGACCTGCTGTTTTAGAGATATATTATTTTTGAGATTTATTTTCTTTTAGCATCATGCAGATAGTATACTAATTTCTTATCAGGTTCTAGAAGATAATTCCACAAACCAAAAGATATTTTCATGATTTAATATCCTCACCATGTTTGTGATCACCACTTTAGGGACCCAAAAGACAAAGTATTCAAGTGTCTGAGAGTGTGTACAAATCACCAGATGTAGCATCGGAAAGATGCCAAGAGTATTTTTAATTGTTTTGTGTGCTGGAGAAAAGTTTCAGAAGCTATGTCAAGGTTGAAATAAAATTCAGAGACTTTATTATATATTCAGAATTGTGTGGGTGTTTGGATATTGCTTTAAAAAAAATGCAGGGAAAACTCTATTTTGGTGCACAGTCCCCTTGGAGAAGTAACTTGTCAATTATGCTGAATAGTGGTGTGGTTTTCAATGTGTAGAAAACAGACAGGGACTGACCTTAGACTCCTTGAAGCAATGAGCTCAGCTGGTTGTAAACCAGATCCTTAGGGTGTCAAGGCAGCTGTATTACCCTCTGCATTAACTAGCCCTTGTGTGTTTACTTCTATTGATGTCCTATATTGTGCTTTCTCAGACAGAACCCTTAAGTTGCAAGTTAGTGTCCTTGGTGTTAGAACTTTAGAAAATGTCATTGCAATTTAAGCGACAGTGATCAAAAGTAACTACCTCATATCACCAGGAGCCAGTTCTAGTTTTTAAACTAATCCAAAATAAATAAAGAACATCATGTTCAAAGGAACTATTTTGTACAAGATTTGACTTTTAAGTCTGATGAATTTGTGGGTAAAAAATATTCCTTTTGATCTGAGTTCAGTGGTTGTTACCTCACATCTGAAAAGAGTGGAATAGATAATAAATTAGATTGGAAGTTAAAACTGAGAAGGTACAGGTAATAATTTCTATAAAAGTTTGGTCTCAGGAAAAGTTACATTCAGAAATTGTCCAGATTCCAAACCACAGGAACCAGGCTGCAGAAGAGAAGGAAATAGAAATTTGACATTTGCAGAAATCCTCCCTTTTGGAAATCACAATTCTGTTTCTTTAGTCATTAGGAGGTCTACTCAGACATCTAGAATCAGCTTTAGTCCTTTAATTCTCATTTTCTCCTGAGATTTTTTTTCATAAGTATATATAACCCTTTTCCTGTTAGACAAGCCCTGCCGAGCTGCCAATCTCATAGGCATCCATGCTAGTCTGATGATGTGCCGCTGACAGAAGTCTGAATACTTGGTTTCTATGGTTGGAGGTGTATTACACAGCTATCGACTTTCTTCCCTTGAGGTCAATATCAAAATGTATTCAAACAAAAAAATGCTGTTCAAACAAATTCAATTTTGGCCAAGAAGTAAAAGTCAATACATTATATCTCTGTATGTGTCTGATAGCAGTTTATATGATAAAATGAAACAATTCTGGGGATAATAGTGAAGTGGTCACACAAGTACATATATCTTTTATACTTGACTGGGGAAAAAAAGGATGATTTGGTAAGACTTTTTGGAAATATTTCCAGTTCACTTACTCCTTTTATTAATAAATTGTAGCAGGACCAATGTGATCATCTAAAAATTAAAACCAAGATCTTCAAAAAAAAATAGGAAAGTAAGACTTAATAAGTTATTTGTGGTAACACAGGTTAGTTTTTACTGCCTTTGCAATTAATCTTCCCTGAAACATTCACACACTCTAAGATTTCAATTGCTAGTATGTTCTGAAATGGCCAAAGAAAACATCTATTGATTAGCAGTTTTAAACGAAGAACAGGTATTTAAAGACTTAGAATAAGAGCCCTGGCTCTATCCTTTCAATCAAGTAGTCATCCTGGCATATCACAATGTATTGAAATTAAATGAAAAATTATATATTTCTTTGTCATCGACCCCCAGCAATCAGAACAACACGTTCTGCCTGAGAAATGCAGGCCTGCTTGGGCGGTGATGATCCTGCTATAATTCATTCACTATGAAAGAAGGGAGAAAATATCTAGTTTTAACAGCTAGTGGTTTCTACCATATAATTTGCTTTTAAAATTGACAATTAACTGATCTCTTTTCTCTAAGATGTTTTATTCTATCAAGAAGTTCTATGCAAATATACTCCCTTTGAATCTGCCTCACTAACACATCAAAAATTCCCCAAAAATATCACCTAGGTTTAAAAATGTTTGTACCCTCATAAAATTCTGAAATTAAAAAAAAAAAACTGAATAAAAAATTTTTAAAAAGAATTATTGAAAAAAAAGCCAATAAGGCAAGACTTGGGTGCAGAAAAGTGTGAGTCAGGAGACTCAGGTTGCTTAAAGTCTCATAATTGTAGTATTTTGAGTTTCAATTCCCTCATCTACAATGAGGGTGTTACACTAGGTAATCTCTTGGCCTTTTTCTTTGTCTAAACTTGTAGAATTCTTAACAGATCAAGGGAGAATTCACTGTGAAATGAATCAAGGCTAAAATAAAATTGAGAGGGTCTTTAATCTTGTGTGTAGAGAAGAACCCTTGTAATATGTTATATAGTCATATGATTTTTGTGAACTTTGCAAAAGAAAGAAATTTTAATTGCAACAACTAAAATAGCTGTCTCTGTCACATTTTCCCTTGTGTTGGGAGCAATGGAGAAATGGATATTTTATATTAGTAATTTGGATTTCTTCTTTTTTTTTAAAGGAATCTCAAAATTTTATGAGCCTCAGGCTCCATAAAAACTGGATGTGCCTCTACTTACGATGTCTGTGGTTTCTTTCTTCATATATCTTAAACATAACAAGATGGTTGAGAATTCCAGCCTATTGTAAAATAGTAGTAGTAAACATTAGAATAAAGAAACCTCCCTAAACTCCTTTTGGTCCAAAGGTTCTTCTCACCTTTACATGGCAGGAATGTTAGTTCTTTCAGATTCTATGGATCAATATTTGTATCCAAATAGCAATTATAATCCTAGATGGAATTGTAAGAATTGAGAATTGTTTTCCTTTGGTTAGTGGTCTATGTTGCTGTATCTAGAAAAAATACAGTATCCATGGCAACTTGATGTTCAACTTGTAACTTTTGAACACTTTGCTTTTTTATTTGCCTTGTTATGATTTATAATCACACTAATGACCTCCCAGTTAGGCATTTTCTGACCATTAATGGCAGGCTCCATCAAAAGCCCCTAGATTGACCTGAGACCACCAGTGCTTTCAACTGGTCATTAATGCCAAGAACATGTCCAACCTGAAGGTCATTATTGCTTAAATAATGCCTTGGAAAGTTTTGCGAGGCTAGCAATTAGGTTGGCTTTTAGATAATTTTTTTAAAAATCTGTCTAAACACTGCTATCAGACAAAATAACAATTGCAAAAGTCCAGGCCACTGATAAAACTGAAGAAAAGGCAAAACATTTCTTTTCAGGATGTTGGCCTTTTAAAAATAGATTTGAGACTTTAATGATGTGAGTTATATACAGTTTAGAATTATTAACTTCCTTACTCTTCCTTAGTCTCCCGTTAAGATTCCACATACTCTTCTAGGAACTGTCTGCCCCAGAATGCATGCCCTGCTGCGTTAATTACCTTGCAAAGTCAAGGGTTTCACTGGCCTGTTTATGTTAATTGCCCTTGGTCGTTTTACAAGTGAGAAGGCGAAGAGAACCAAAAATTAATGTAGAGAGCTCTTGAGTTCTACTATGAACAATCCACTGGACTCATGTTTTAAAAATTTGAGTCATTCGACATGTTTTCTGTCTCCTATACAAACAGCACACACTACAGCACGGACAAGGGGCCTTTTAGGCCACAATATACATTTTTTCCTTCCTGCTCTTGTTGAACCTTTTCACTCCATTGAAACCTCTAATCTGACCCTCATGTTTTTCTTACCAACATATAAAATGTTTGTAAGTTGTTCTCCTTTTAAAAGGGACAACCTTCTATATACCTTGCTCTCTTCGCAGCAATTCCCTCCTATCGTTCCTTCAAAAGCGAACTCACTAAAACTGTAGGCTGCAATCACCATCTTTATGTCCCTTCCATTCCTCAGCCCACTGTAGAATGTCCCCCTCCTTACCGTTCCTCAGCATCACTCCCGTTACTGCTCCCAGAGACATCCTCTTCACGTCTTGCCTCATATGACCTCCAGGATCCACTTTCAACCATTCCACATAGTCTCAATCCTCCTTTTTTACTCACACAAGTATTTATTAATATTACAGTTCCCTTCTCATTACAAAATTCCCTGTGAGTCCCATCCGGATCATCCTTTAAATGTTGGTATCTATAGAAATCTATTCTTTCTGCTCTCCTTATTCTACCTACTTTTCCTGGGTGATTTGTCCTAATTTCATGGGTTAAAATGCCACTTAAGTTCTAACAATATGCAATTTGAACCCCGACTGCTTTCCTGTGACCCAGTCCTTTATATTCTTCCATTTCCAGTAAATATACATTTGATTTTTCATTATCAACTTACTATCCATTATGCTAAAAGCATTTTGCATGTGTATGTTCTTCCTCATTGACTATTTCTATCCACCCTCATACCAAAACTAGAAATAGAGATATTGTCCTCCATTTTGTTTTTTCCATGCTACTCACATCCAATCTTCAAATCCTTTAAATTCTCACATTAAGATATCAAAAATCTACTCTCTGTAAGAGCCATACCACTGATGTGGCCTTGGTTATATTTCTAACTAGATACAAAGTTTCTACCTGTATACTCTAAATCCATTCTCAAACTTAGTGATCTTTTAAAAATACAAATCTCATCATGTTCCTCTTCTGTATAAAATTTTTCAGTGACTTGATATTTGCCCATATGATAAATTTTAAATTTCTTATCATCATTTAAAAACTAAGTCAAATGTTAGAATATTAGCTCCATGAGAATAAATTCCATGTCTTTTTATTTACCATTTTATTCTCAATCTAGATTTAACTGGACCTCACAGCAGGTAGAGGTTGAAGGAATGAAAGTCTTTAAACAGGGCTATTATTATTTCATTATCTAGCTCACTTTATCTGTCTCACCTCTTAGCGAGCTTTCATTTATACCCTATTTTCCAGCCCTGTTGAACTCTTAGGTCTGAAGTTTCCTGAATATACCACTTTGAATAATACCTTTGGGGTTTGCCTCCTTTGTTTGGACTACTCTACACATTGGCTCTGACCGCAAATATTTACTTACTTTTCGAGGTTCATTGTATGCAATACATCTCCTATGAGGTTTCTGTGAAATGACAACTCAAGTACAATATTTGCATTCTTCTATCAAGTACCTTTAATACTTTATTACACTATTAGAAATATATCTGTTTTACCTATAAAAGTAGTAGATAGTTTATATGTCTAATTACCTATTTTGTCAATAAAAGCACATTAGAGCATTCATTCCGATGAACATACTTTTTAATACAAAAAGAACACAATAGAAAATTCTAGATTTTTACTAGGCTAAGAGTTGTTTTATGAAATTTTGTGTCAGGCATACACACGTACACCCACACAAACGATGTGTATGTGAACTGCATAGTAAAATATATTTCATACCATGGATATGCTCAAAAAGATTTTAAAAAGTCACACTCAACTGAAATTTCTTTAAAAGTAGGAGCTAGATCTATACAACTTTTTAATCCCTGGAATAGAGAACTTTGCCAGGTACATATTATTAATAGTTGCTGAAAAATAATTATTATTAAAATGAATACCCCTTAAAAAAGGCATGATTTTCAGAGCCTCTAGTGGTGTCACAGTATAAGGCTAAGGTGAGTTCTCCTCCGTGGTAGACATAAAAATGGCCCTGCAAAATGTTCACACCCGAATCCCTGGAACCTGTACATATGTCACTTTACATGATAAAAGAGACTTTGTTGATGTGATTAAGGATCTTGAGATGGAAAGAGTTTCCTGGATTACCCAGGTGAGATCAATATGCAGTAACCAGGAGGGTCCTTATAAGAGGGAGGTGAGTGGGTCACCGAGAGGAGCTGTGATGATAGAAAGAAAGTTTGGTATGATGTGCTTGCAGGTGGAGGAAGGGGCCTGAGCTAAGGGGTGCAGGTAGTCCCTAGAAGCTAGAAAAGTCAATGAAATAGATTTTCCTCTACAACTTGGGGAAGGCACTAGCCCTGCCAACATTTTGATTATAGCCCATAAGATCTATTTTGGACTTCTAACTTCTGGAACTGTAAGATAACTCATTTATATTGTTTTTATTCCACTAAGTTTATGGTAATTTTTTACAGCAGCAATAGGACACTAAAATACCATCTCACCCCAAAGAACACCCCACACACCAACCGCTGCATATTTCTCTATTGTTTGGAAATGCTAAGCTGAATATTCTGAAGTCTAACCCTAAGTTTCAAAACAACATTTCCTTAGAGGATCTTTTTCCTTAGGGAATCTGGAGGATTCTAGTTGCTGCCTCTGGTTTCACTAGACCTTGATTTTTAATGCATGTGTTATATTGTCCCAAAGGACTGATAGAGCCTTGAGAGGAGGGATTACTATTTACGTAAATCACATAGCACTTTCTCTTAAATATCAAAAACGCCAACTAATGTTTAATGGTCAATTCTACACATGATTTTGCCTCAGAAGACATTTATATTCTCCTGGGCAGTGAGTATTTATAAACTTGGATATGACCAAAAGAACCTTAGAGCTTTGAATTTTGAAATCTGGTCCCTGTTATTTTGAAAGAATTTATATTAATATGTCTAATAATTACCATCTTTTAAATTCATGCATGTATTATGTTTGCTTTTTTTATTATTTGAATCCCGATTCAATATACAGCCACAGCTATTCTGTCTTTGTAATGCCAAGAGGCTCTCAGTTCTGATCTGTGTGTAGAATATTATCTTAAATAAAAAGAAGCATGTTCATGAGATAAGCACCACTCATGAAGAAGAATAAAAGTGAAATGAATATCCATAAGTGGCAAGAGCTGTAAATGGGGAAGAATCCTGGTATAAGCTTAGAATATCAATTGGCATTTCTCCAACAACATGTTATGCAGACTACTATTATCTGAGAAAGATAAAAATTATATGCTTTCTCTTTATTACAAGCTTTATTAACATATGCTTCCATGAACTCCAAATATCTCACCATTTTAAAATTTTTCTTTATTATCTGATTGTATTTGTGAGTTTTTCCCCCCAGTGTCCCATAGCCCCTAATTTTGTCTGAGGTAGCCATAATCTGTCTCGTCAGCCTGGCCATTACTGGATTCTCATCCCAGAACTGAAAAGCAATGATGAAAACCTAACTGTACCCCTTAATTTTGAGAGAAGATAGTTTTTCTTCTTTTCCTCAATATCTTTCCACATAACTAATGCAGTCTTTTCAAAGAGAAGAGCTGGAAATTTGCCATTTTAAATGTTATATATGGGGTTACAGTAATATGCTATTCTTAATATGTGGTATAGGTCTATATGCTTAAAGTGTTTCTATGATTCTTTAAAGCCTAAACAAAGTACAATTGCTAGGATTTAAGAATGGAATTTGGAATATCTGATTGGTCTTTCTAGTAATAAAGAATTGAATCCTTGTTCTAAAAAGAATATAAAGGTTAAAATAACATTTGCTAAAATAAAAGCTTGGTTGACCTTTTTGACTTCATTTCAAAACTGTGTGAGCTCTCTAATTGCTCTGTTAGCATTTCTGGCACGGGTTATATCACTACATTATCCCAATATTGTTTGTTGTACTATACTGTCTATATTTGCCACTATGTTATTTTTGACATTAATTTACCACACAAAAAATAAGTAGGAAAGAACAGGTCATTTTTGCAAATGTAATGTAATTTGTTAGCTTCTATGAATTATGTATCAGTCTGGCTATGGTTTTATTAGTATTTGTAGATACAGGGAACAAATGCCTCGTTAATTTTAAAAAATGCTTTTCTGTCCTTATTCTCTACAATAAGGTTTTAACATATAAAATGATGACAGTAATGTGAGATCATAGATTATAAAAAAAAAAAAGAAAACTTATTTAAGTCATAGCAGGTTTCATGTAAGCACTGAACTCTGATTTAGGAGCCCTGGGTTTAAGCCTGTTACTAACTGGACATTATTCCTAGGATTCATAGATATTTTACCATGGCCCTAAATTTGCTCATGTGAAAAGTAAAATAGTAGTTAATCTGTAAGTGACATAGCATGGTACAGTGCAAAACACATAGGCTTTGAAGACTGATTTGTGTTTATACCTTTCCTGACGTGTAGTAGTTGCATGAAATTGAATGAGATTTTTTTATTTTTTATTTTTTGAGTATTGACTTCCTCATTTTTAATGTGGCTATGTGTATCTATCACTGTGAGAAGTAAATAAAAATTAAGATGATGTCTGATTATATCCTGTATCTGATGAATTTCCATTATCCACCATGAAAGTTCTTATTATTCTTTCTAGTTCATACAAATACAATAATGATAATAGCAAGCACATAGAGCTATTACTATGTGCCAAGTCCTAGGCTAAGCAGTTTACATACATTACATCACTTACTTTTCATAACAACTTAATGAAGTAGTAACTGTTATTAAAAGCTTAAGTTAATTACCTAAGTCTACTCAACTGGTAAGTGGCAGAGCTGGGACTTGCACACTTATGATCTGGATCTAGGGTCAGTACTCTTCATTGTTATGCTACGCTGGCAACCCTGAAATAGTACCTTCTACCATATAGTGTCATAAACATTGTTTCTAATTTTTAAGTATACATGTTATATTAGAAGTAGAATTTAAATAGATATCAAGAGAACTGGTTTTTGGATTTAGCATGTCAATCACTAGCTATGACATGTAACCACTCTCTCCATTTGTAAGCCCTAATGATACTTGCCCTCTCAAGTTCACAATTCAACTTAAATAAAATGAGAAAGATAAAATTAAAATTATTTTTTGGGTTATAAAACAATATTAAAATAAGGAATTTGCAAATGCAATCATGAAATCAAAGTGACACAACTCAGACAATAAATAATTAAATAAATAGATAACCCTTGTTTCGTTATTAATTATGATCATCCTATCAGTAACACTCATACAAACAAGTTGGTTATATAAAGGGTAGGGAATGAATGCTTATGTAGCATTTGGATTTGTGGAACTTTGTATCATCTCGTTTAATATTGATACTCAAAAAAAAATATTACCAGGTCTATAAAGTGTTTCTAGAGAAACTCACTTGTCAACTTTCATCAACTAAGGGTTAGACTCAAGATTTGTACTTAGATCCTTTCTCTTTATATTAACTATAAACTCTTTGTTGGAGCAGAATAAGGAGAAGACAATGATATTGAGCTTAACTTTGAGAAAACTTTTCAAGAGCAAACCAGAATAAAATTTTGCCCATTAAAGTTAGATTAACTTTTTTTCTCAAAATACATTTTGGAGGAGTTGAATGTTTCTCATTTTATATCATGAACAGAAATAACAAAATTCAAGGAACAAAAGACATTTGGGGAAATGTCTCATAACTTGTCATCATGCTTTTTATCCAGAAATATTATGGAATTGGTTTCTGAGTTTTTCCCAGAATTCATCACATATTTTTTCACACATACCATAAAAACTAAAGGCAGGTGGACTTAGGGAGCACATCTAGCAAGAAGGCGAAGTAGAAAGAGTGACGTAAGAATAGCAGGGAAAAAAGTTAGGTGACAAAGATAAAACAAAAAGCATAACAGAGTGAGAATTTGTAAGTGATCAAAAGAAGTTAAGCTGGGGCAAGAAATAATTAAGTAACTTCATTTCAGGAGCTTAAAATGCTTTTAAACTTTAAAATTGGCTGTGGAAGTTGTAAGGGTAAAGACAAGTTGTAAGGATAGCAACACGATATATGTAAGAGTCATTTGCCCTTTCTCCCTTATTATTAAGAAGTTTTGATAACTTTGTAAAAATTATTTTATTTAAATAGTGGATTTCTTCCTCAGGGATTATTCTTCAAAGAATATGTTATGATGATGACTGTACACCCTAAAGGAAAATGTAACATTATAGAAAAATAGAATCAACTGACTCTTTAAAATGTATTAAATGCAATCCCTGCTTCGACCTGATTATTATTTCCTGTTTGATTTATAATAAAACTTTCAAATCAGTGACAAATATCAGGCTACATCTTGGATCCAATTTGTGGTTCAAGGGGCTGCCATAAAAAATAGTCTCCCAGTTTTTAAATGTGATCGTATTTATTAGTTTTGGTGAAAAATGTTCTGGGACACTTCTAGATCATTAGCAATAGCATAATGTCTGGTATCAAGTATAATTTACAATGTAGGAAGTACAATCATGGAGGGAGCTAAAAAGAATAAATGAAGAATTGGGGAAAACTGAAATTCAATAGCACTAGAAAACATGGTACCCAGATGAGTAAAGACTGACTTGTTGGACACACATCTGCATATAGTTCATCACAGAAATGGGATGTCCTAGATCTTTGACACCTAGACTAATTCAAGAGTCTACTCATTTAAGGGCTACATGGTTTAGGAGTACTGTGAATGCTAGTAGATCAGACCATTTGAAGTCACTGATATTTGACAAATTTCAACCTGCAAAATAGTTCCATACTCTACAGACTGCATAGGATTAAACCTGCTTATAGACAGTATATTCTGTTAGCAAAAGTTTGGTACTTGTCCCCAAGGCTGCATCAGAAGAATGAGGACAAATGGTTTAAGAAAAAGAAGTTTATTAATTTGCTGGCAAATGAGGATTATGGCTGACACATGTCTTAAAGTACCATAGTCCTCTCTCTAAACAGAAATACAGACCTTTTAAAAGGCATTTTCAGCTTGGCGCTATTGCTGTTTAACTATGGTTGATGGTTCTGATTGACCCCAACTCTGGCAAAGACAATCTCATGACCTCTGCCTGGACAATTCCACTGAGACTTCTTCTGTGGTACAAAGAACAAAGGTCACTGCCCTGCCCCTTTGATTACAGGCCTCTTTTAATTGCAACTTTTAATTCTCAAAAAGAGTGAGGGAGGATTTTAAAGACATAGCTTGTAATACATTCTACCCTTTTTCAGGCCATTTCCTCTGTTACACTTTGATTCTAGCTTGGAAGTGGTAGGAAAGCAGAGGCAGAAATAATCCACTTGAAATGGAAAGGTGTTACCCTAGTGTATGAAAAGAAGATGTCATATAA